>OY720344.1:70239713-70425336 GCA_963082975.1 Labia minor | reverse complement strand
ACGTTTTGAAGGTCCCTGAGTCATTTTAACTAAGGTTTGAGAAAAATGTCTATGTGTGTATGCAGACAAGATTACGCAAAAATGGTCATGAAATTTGGTATACGGGCATTATTCAAAATTCGTAGTTTTCTACCAACTTTTGAGAAATGTAGCTCATCCGGAAGAGGGACATTAAGTACCACGTTTTCATTTTTTTTTCTCTAAACTAACCGTAAAAATAAAGATATATGTTTGATAATTTTTATATGATTAAAAATTGTATAAAACTGCTATATATATATATATATTTTCAGCTTGATTGAATCGCTGAAAGTACCGGAATTAATTTTTTAACACTGTGATTCACGCGCCAGCTCGTGACATGGTGCCATCAACAAAGAGCAAAACACGCGATGGTTTAATAAATATTATTTATTAATTTTAATTTTTAATTTAATTCAACACAGGGTGAGAGGCTAGCTCGCTGACTTACATTCTCGTGGTCCCGAGTTCAAGTCCCGGGCCTGGCAAGGGAATTTCTCTAGTTGGGGTCTATGGGACGGAGTCAACCCAGACTTCGGGATCAACATTAGGAAACTACTTGATAAAAAGTAGCGCCTCCGATCAAGAAAATCAAGGTAAAGGTTGATAGGACCCGTTCTATTGATCATAGATCACCTAGTTGATATAACCGACTTGATAGGCGTTGTCTTAGCGTAGGACGTGCAAAAGTCAGAGGTTTTTAATTTACTCTATTTTCTCTCTCACTATCTTATACAGAGACACCCAAGTAAATTATTACATTAATTATTTTTAATAGAGAATAATTTTGTAATTTTTAATTATAAAATTTTATTAAAATGCTTTGATAAAAAAATTAATAGAAGTTATTTTCTTTTGTTTAACATATTTTAAAAAGTTTATTGTTAAAATCATTTAAATAGTCGCTATTTATAACGAAAAGAATGAAAATATAATCCCAAAGAATACTAAACAATATATATGCATTTATGACATACATAAACTCTTTTCGTATTACACACTAAAGCAAACCCTGAATTTATGCAATTTTTTTTTTTTTATATTTTATGTTTGAGAATAATAAAACCGTCAAGTTCGAATAATAGAGTGATAGACGGTCTTTACGAATAAGTTTTTGCCTCCTATTCAACCCTCTTTATTTGTTGTTGAAAAGAAGTCAAAATGATATAAATACTATTTAAAAGTTAACATTTAAAGGAGACAACTAGTTCCGTTAAAGGACATTCAAGAATTCAATTTCATCCCTTCACCCTGCAACCCATTTCTGAGAGTCGGAAATCGATCCAAAAAAATCACGAGTATCACATGCAAATGAAAGGAGTTCAATTGATTTTAGAGTGGGAAATAATTTGATAAATCGAAGTGTAAAAGTGGTCCAGAAAATAATTTCAAAATGATTGATTAGAAGAGAACCAATTAGATAAAATGATAAGCAAAGGGATTCTGTAACATGGAATGTCAAATCCATTTAGCAGGTTGTTAATACAAATTTCTCTAATTAATTATCCATTTACAGTGGGGGACCGAGCAAAAGGGGAGGAGGAAGTAGATATAGAAGATAATTTGTTGTTTTTAATATTATTTCAAAGGGACAAAATTCGAGTATAAATAATGAAGAGAAATTTTTAAATGGTTTGAAATTTTTAAATGTCGAAATTGAGGAAAAATCTGGATATTTGTCATATAATAATTGTTTTAAGCAGACATTCATGCATATAAAATACTACATTTTATTTTAAGAATACATTTCATTAATTTCTTTTTAATTTTATTGACCCTTGGGACATAGTCTCACTTTAGTCAGTCTTTGTATCTATTTGAATTTGAAATTAGTTAAAAATTATAAATTTTTGGCGAAATTCAATCTCTCAATCTAAATTCGGCTGACCAGGGCTATAACTACGAGGCTACCCTCCTTGTATTTTTTCATTACTTCAAACCAACCAAAATCAATTATGATTTAATATAAACTCGAATATTTATTTGAATGATTCGATAAATCAAAGTAAAAATTCATTAATTTTAATTGATCTTTATTAAAAATTTGTTATAATTTATTCAAAAAATTTAGCACTATTCAAATAATTAATATTATACTCTGCCACAACATTGGTATTTATGTATAATAATTATAGTAAATTTTATTTCATTTCTAATTGGCTGATATTTTCAAATCATTATGGAAGTTCAGTGCTTGTTGAATATCTTGTTTAACTTTTACCATTCGCCAAAATATTATACATAAAGGGACCTACCCAACAGGACTGATATAATCAGCCTAAAGGGAAATTGTGGAATTAGAATGGCAATTGTTAAGGTATATATATATATTAAACTTGGCCTTTAATATATTCTTCAACCTAGAATCATAACAGGCAATCTAGAATAGGTCTATGATATGGCGCTGTATTACAATACATTCGAAATAATAATAGTAATAAGACTTCAAATGACGTTGTAATTAAGACATCAATCCCTTTTAACTGACTTCTGGGAGGAGGTTATCTTTTCGGTGGAAAACTTTTTTAAATCTAAAATAAATGCGTTCTAAGTAGGTATTTTTGTATACAGGGTTATTATTATTATACATTTTTAAAATTTCGTATTTATTAAAACTTTTTAACTTCCTGTTTTCATTGGTGTGAAGATTGTTAATTTTGGATTTGTACTTTAAAAATACGAAATTTTCAAAATGGGTCTATCATTTAGAATAAGCCTGTATATCCATATATGCTTGTAGCGCTTTCTTATCTGAAGCAATACCTTCCTACAACTATTCTTATTCTATACTACCATCACCTAATTCTTTTATTTGCTTAATTTCTTTTTAATTGTACTTATATATTGTCAGCTCAACACACCCTTAGTCTAACTAATCGTCTTCAAATGGTTTCTCAATAAAAACAATATTATAAAAAAAAAATTCAATTTATTTTCCACTTTTAATTTAATTTTATTCCTTTAAAATAAAATAATAAATATTTTGGGAAATAAAATGTAACAATTCACTAACAGAAATATTTTTTAGAATAAATTACCTCGAATTAAATTGAAGTTCATGCTCTTTAACGGATAGCCCCATCAGGTTCGTTATTGTCCTCCCCATCCCCTCCCCTATATAGTCAATAATTATGTCAAAAAGACCATTACAAATTTTTTACAAAAATAAATGGTATATCTTTAAGTAGTCTTACATTGGAAGGCGATGTTTTGTCCGATGGGTGAAATATGGATCCAATCTAAGAACAATTCCAATAGTATTAATTAATATTTTAATGTTATGGTGACATATTCTACAAAATACTTTTTTATTAAAATTAAATTATTAATATTTCAAATAATTTTTATGTGTAAAATGTTAGTTTAAATATAATATTATTAGTAATAATAATTCTCTATGTTTCTTTCAATTTAGTTTTGTTTTTAAAATTAAGAGTTAATTATCAGAAATAGTAATTTAGATTCTATTTATGTAATATAATCCTCTCGGTGTCATATACGGAATGTAATAGTCTATGTGTGACCATACGTGGAATGGTTTTATTAACTAATTCAGATATTTCCTTCCAAAACATAAATAGACAAAGCATATTGCCATACACAAAAGTAAATGCTAACAAAATAAATTAATTAAGGTATAAAAAAAATAACCAAAATGAATTTAATTCATCAGATCATTATCAGATAATTTGGATTTGTTATTATATTATTGTATTTTAATCTATTAAATGAAAAGAGTTTATTTAGATTTTTTATAATCATTTTAAAAAATTAATTGAAATAAATATAGATATTACATATTTTCTCATTGTACATTTTTAAATTTTACTTAAAAAAAATTAAGAAGTGGTGATTTAAAGATCAATCTGGAATGAAAGATTCGGATAAGATCTTCCTTCTAAAAGCAGGATGTATTGAACGGCAAAGCGATCAAATGAAAAGGACGTGACTGGATTAGAACATCTCAAAAATTAATGACATCCACTTGTAAAGAGATCTTAAAAGTATAGCTCCGAGGTATAGGTATATGGAACTTTTGAGGGCAAAGTATCAAATCCTGTCAGTTAACAAACAAACAAACAAATAAATAAATAATATAAATATAAATAAATGCGATAAAAATGATCAATAAAATAAATAAATAATCTTGTTAGGAGATTTTAAAATATAATTAAAAATGAAATTGAAGTTGAATATTTATATTTTCCAAGTCATTTGAAAGAAATATTCAGGTAATTTACAATAAATAAATAATTAGATAAATAAAATATTTGTTGTAGGGTTTTTTCTTAAATTACAAAATAAATAAAGAGAACAAAAGAATAAGGAATAAGCTGACAGTGATTGATTTTAGAAATAGGCGACATTGAAAAAAGGTATATATTATGCTCAAAAATTATTATTGAAATATTGTATAATTTCATTTTGTTTAATTAAAAAAAATAATCTTAAAAATAAGTAATTAAATTAATATATGAATATGAAATATAAAAAAATGTGTCTATATAAAATATAAATGTATTTTATTTAATTAAATCATTCAGTAAAAATTCATAATAAAAGTTAGACATTGAATGTAAACATTTAATAACAAGTATTTAATCTATGAATACATACTTACATATATAACATAAAAAAATTAAAATGACAATAAAACTATATTTAAATTAGGATGCACAATTTTAATGATAATATTATTTATGAATGACTAATTATTATTAAATAAAGTTCTTAACGATATGCCAGCTGAAATACTCACAAATATCGGCTCAATATAAACCTATAAAAGTATAAATCCCTATGAATATAAAATGAATTTATATGAAACTTAATTTAATTTATAATTAATCTCAATAACGTTTAATAATATAATATGTTTTATTCATTAATGGAAATAACAAATTAAATCTTTAATTTAGATATAAATGTATATACATACTATTGTATATATATCTTATATGTGTATATAGATACAAATTGTCTGAGTGGGTAGTAGGTTTTCTAAATTAGAGTCACAAGCACATCCGCCTGTTTCGAACTTGCAACAATCCACTTAGTTAAATATTTTTTTATTAATAATTTCATTTTAATTCCCCATTTAAATTCAATGCTCGTAAATTTTTTTTTAAAAAAATCTTCAAATTTTATTCAATTCACAGTTAATAGAAAAATTATTTTTATTTTGTATTTTTAACTAATTGAAAAGTTATTAAATTGATTAAAGTTCAAATTATTATTTTCATTGTAATAAATTATATTAATATAAAGTTCATTTTTTTTCTTATAATTCTTTTGAATAAAGTTGCCTATTATTAAGGCGTTTTCATTTTATCTCGTTAATGAATATACTTTAGTACTCATTTAAAAAAGGGTAAACCACTTTAATTTAATACTCCAACCTATACATATTTTTATCATTTATTTCATTAAAAAGCATTAATATTTACTTGTATATATAAATATAAAAAATTTAAATATACTGATATAATGATAGATAGATAGATAATATAAAAACTTTCGTTTTTAGCTTATTATCTTGATATTTGAATTTACCAAATTTATTCTTTAAATTTCTTTTTAAAATTAAAATATATGATAAATATTAAGATTTTATTTCAAATATTTTACAAAGAATTATTATATCTACAATCTAACTTTGTGGTATTACTGACGCAGCAATCACATATCTCCAATCATTCCTGTCGTGTGTCATATCCATTTATTTATTGATTTTAATTTACCTATATACCAGTGGCGCAACCAGGGGGGGGTTTTGGGGGTTAAACCCCCCCCCAGGAGAAAAAAATATACATTGCTGTATATTATGTACTATATTACAAATAGAAAAGAAAAAATATAATCATTCTTTTTATTTGAAAAAAAAAAATAATTCTTAAAGTATAACTTAGTGTATAATAAGTAAATTTATTTTATTTTAAAAAAATTTTAACAAAAATAAAAATTGCTTATTTTTTCGTACAGAATTAAATATAAGAAATAAAATTTCTCCTAAATCATAAATAACAAAAGACCTAAGGCCCGATTCACACACAAGTGGCGTATCGCACTGGCGTGGTTCTGGCGTGGAACAGGTTTGTTAATGTAATTGCATTAGCTTATGACTCAATACCCACAGATATGGCGTATGGCGTGGAAAATGGCACGAAGACCACTCCAAATGGTCTAGAAGTGGCGTGCCAGTCCCTACGAGCCACCGGTGGAGTCGGAGCGGAGTGGTCTTCGTGCCATTTTCCACGCCTCCAACACGCCATATCTGTGGGTATTGAGTCATAAGCTAATGCAATTACATTACAAACCTGTTCCACGCCAGAACCACGCCAGTGCTATACGCCACTTGTGTGTGAATCGGGCCTAATATAAGATTACTAGATGATTGTGAAATTTTCCAATTTGACTATTATTTAAATATAAAATAAATAAAAATATTACTCAAATTCTAAATATTTCATAAAAATTATGAAGCGAAGACTAATTTTTTCAAAATGGAAACGGGTAAAAATCCCTAAAGGAAAAAATCCATAAAAGTCAAAAATCTCTCTCCCTAAAACCAAATATCCCTAAAAAGAAAAATCCTTAAAACCGAAATTCCCTAAATAAAAATATCCATGACTTAAAAAATCCCTAAAAGAAAAAATCACTAAAAACAAAATTTTTCATTTTTGTATTAATTTTAATTGTGATTAAGAAACTTAAATCACAAGGTGAGCATGACACCCAATTGCCTGAGACACGACCTCCCAAGGAGGTAATCGGGCCTGGACCGAAAGTAGGGAAAAATAGGTCAGAAAATACATACATAGGGCCCACACACGTGATTTTTCCAAAAAAATAGGGGTGTCAAATTCGTATGTAAAATAAAGGGAATTTACTCAAATTCCGTTTATTAGCATACGTTTTAATAGCTTAATGATTCCAAATACAAAATACACCATTTTCACCGTATATTTCACCAGGGAATATTCAACACAATTTGTGAAATTTACTATCATCAGAGGTTGTCTTTTTCATTTTGCTCAATGCATTTATAGAAACATCAAATCAATGCCAGAAGTTTTGAAGTTCTATAATGATATAGATAATCCTGACAACTCCATTCATTTACGAACTCTTGCAGCTTTGGTTTTGGTACCACCATCAAAAGTCATTGTAGCCTACCAAGCATTAGCTGAACGACCAACAGGGTAAAATTTAGTGATCTTTTTTCTTACTTCGAGCGCACTTGGCTAGGTGAACAATTTTTGGCTGGCTTTTATGACCCCGAATTCGACATTGGAACATTGGAACATCTACGATGCCACGTTGATGGGTTTGCCTCGAACAAAGAGATAAGGTTATGCTCAATATGGATTTGCTTAATCAGGTCCCATACTGATGTCTTAAAACCTCCTAAGCGTGAACGAAGAGCAGTGTTGTAACCTTCCAAATCTGTCGTGATGTTAGTGGTAAGAAGCCTGATCCACCAAGAAAACGATTCAGCGACTCTCATGATGAGCTTCTGACCATATTGAAGGCAAACCATGAAAAATAAGACGCTAAAAAAACAGATGGAACAGATGTGATGACACCAAGCATGATGTATAACTACCTTATTCAAGTCTCTTTGGTTATTCATTATTAAATAAGTAAAAAAAATTAGGGAAATTTTTTATTTAGGGATTTATTCTTTTAGGGATTTTTCTTAGGGATTTTTACATGATTTCTTTCAAAATATCCTGCCACTACGGGCGGACGAAAAGCTTTCGAAATCTTAAAGTACTTGGGGTGTCCCATAAGTTTCTTCGCTTTTTTGATGCAAAATGAATACACGATATTTGTTGTTTAAGGTTGATTTATTATGTTATGTATGAACCATTCTGATCTATAACCTTCTTCCATCTCCCAGGAAGCCTCATTATGCTCTGTTTCCAAAATAGTTGAGGCTTACTTTCAAAATATTCATTTAGGTGCGTTTTATTTCGATTGTGGATTTGAAAGATTTACCACGGAGAGAGTTTTTTAAGGAGAGGAACAAGTAATAATCGGATGGAGGAAGGTATGGGGAGTATGGAGGATGAGGTAGAACGTCCCAATCAAACTGTAATAATTTTTGCCTTACGATCAACGCAATAAGCGGCCTTGCGTTGCCGTGATGGAATACTACACCTCGTCGGTTCGCCAATTCTTGCCGTTTTTCTGCTATGGCAGTTTTTAGTTAATTCAGTTGATTGCAATATTTGTCAGCATTGATCATATCACCTTCAGGAAGGAGCTCATAGTACAGTACACCCTTCCAGTCCCATCAAATGCACAAAAGAACCTTCTTCGGATCAAGCCCAGACTTTGCAACAGTTGAAGGTCTATTTTCTTTAGACCAAATCCGTTTTCGATCCACATTTTGATACAAAATCCAAGTCTCGTCTCCAGTGACAAGACTCTTTAAGAAATGATTTCTTTTGTGTCGCTGTAGAAGCAAATCGCACGTAGGGACGCGCTTTATAAGGCCGGTCTCCGTCAATTGGTGTGGAACCAACCCAAGCTTCATATCGATTCGCATATCCCATTTTGATTAAATGCTTATGTGCCGTTGTTTTGGGAATGTTAGTTTCACCCGCTATCTCGCGCACACTGTATCGTGGATTTTCAGCATGCACAGTCTTGATAATATCCGTCATTGCTGGGCGGCCAGCTCTAAATTTCTTAAACCAATTGCGGACGGTCCTAATAGTCGAAGCACCACTCCCGTAAACGGTGCAAATCTCTTCTGCCGCAAATGCTTCTTTTGGCTCTCCATAGTATAAAAATTTTTAAAGAGACTTTGTCACCAAAGAAACGTACTCCGAAAAAGCTCATGGATGATTAAATAATATGCCATAAACGGCTAAGAGATAAGCCTGCATGTTTATATATATATATATATATATAAACATAGGCAGTTAGATTCATTCATAGCGTGACGCGGAAAATACTTATGGGACAACCTAATAGTTTTTTATAAATAACTCCTTTATTATTAAGTTTAGGTAAAAGTGAATATAATGAAACTTTTAGTAAATTCGATTCTCTATAAATTTAAAACGATAGTATGATAATTCTCATAAAAATCGGTATTTATTGAGAAAATCAATAAAATATGCTTTGACACATCTTTAAACTACCCTTACTTATGGTCCGATCTTGTCCAACAACAATCCAATCTCCGCCCATCATTCCCAAAAAAAACATCTAAATATCAAATTTCAAAACAATATCTCATTTTGTTTAGACGTAATCTCGGTAACGAGCCGGTTCAAAATGGGGGGGGGGGCGCCATAGGAAGGTGGAGCGGCTAGTCAAAACCCCCCCCAGGATCAAATCCTGGTTGCGCCACTGTATATACTATATATATATATATTTTATTTTTTCAAATTACCTTTTTTCCAATTTCCTAGTTTTTTTCTCTACATATAGGCTATATTTATTTAAAGTTTTTATTCATTAAATATTAGTTTTTGTTTATTTTTAAAATTAAGTTTATTAATTGAATTAGAATAATCTTGTTAATGCATTTTACTAGAATCACTTAGAATCCTTTATACAATACCCACCATATTTCTATGCTTTCATCTATTCTATTTTCAAATAACCAAAATCTTTTCTCGTCCTCAAAAGTCATGGACCTCGCCTCAAATCCATACAAAATGACAAATAAAATAATAGTTTGTTAACAATTTTGTTCAAATAAGAAATTCGTTCCTTCGCCTTAATTGTAAACTTCATTTAAATTGTCTCATTTTCCATTATTATTCAAATTAGCTTTAAGTTACACAATATATACTTATATTGAATTATTTATATCGTATGGATATAAATTAAATATAATTTATTTGAAAATCAATCATTTATTTAAAAATTAATAAAAAGATATGAGCATATAATTTTATTCCAGATCATGAAATTGAAACGATAATTTATTAATAGACTCCCTTTCTTAGATATGGCTGGCTTCTTAAATTACTCTGGTCATTAATGTCAAATGAACTACTTTTCATTCCCTTAGGATGTTCTTTAAAAAGAAATGTCAATGTTATATGGGCATTTTAGACTTCTTTCGAAGTTTTAAATCAAACTAAACTGTCAACGCTTTGGAGAAAGATTCTTAACAAATGACTTACACTCTCGATAGGCGACGAATATTAAATTGGATTTTTGTTGACGTAAAAATAAATTATTTAAATAAAATTACCATTAGAAAATAAAACAACTATTCCCATATGATAAAAATTCAAAAATTAAATAAATAAAAAAATTGTAATTGATCAGCCATTTATATAAATAATTTCTAGTTTATATATATATTATATATAAACTTTCTATCAATAAATAATATACGGTAATCTCTCATGAAATTTGATGATAAAATTATATAAAAATGATATTTAAATCAGAGTAAAATTTTAATTTAATCATATATTATATAGTCAATTTTAGCTAGTATATAAAGATTAGAATTGGTTTTGGGTTTTTTGAGAATTTGTAAGAAATAATTCATACAATTTGATTAAATTTTATGAAATATATATATAATTTTAGATATTCTATGTGATATTTCTAATATCATTATCCAGAAATAAATCAAATCTATATTAATTCATGTAATTTAATTTGTTATTATTGTTATTCTTATTATTTTTATTATTATTTCTAAATCTCTTGCGGGAAATTTGGAATCCGATTCTTACTATTGAATACACCTTGAACATCAGTGAGTTGGTAAGGTAGAATCAATCAATCCACCCCCACATTTTTTCAAAATATAATAATTTCAAAATGAACTTAAAAAAAATATTTCAATAAAAATTAAATTTTGTAAAATGCATTTTTATAATTTTTTACGATAACATATTATTTATATAATAATATTTATTTATTCCCATAATCCAATTTTATTAAAAGTTTAATGAAAATTATTATTAAATTTTAAAGAATTTTATTAATTTAATATCACATAAATTTTTCAAAAATTTTACATTTCTATTCAATTTGAATAATAAAATACATATAAATATACTATTTTTTTTTTAATTTTTATAAGATAAGTTTATTATCAATTGATTAAAACATTAATAGGGAATTTATTATATACTTATTAATCCGACAAGAATAATTTACTTTTATAATTATTATAAAAATATAAATTGAATAAATGTGTGATTATTATAATTAAAAAAAAATTATGATAACCCCTTCGAAATGACAGGTAGTGCAATAAATTACCAGGCTTGATTTGCGGGTTGCATATCATATGACACATTGCTTCACTGTAGCCGATTGCAACGCTCCCTACCGTCTAACTTTTTCCATGGCTATACATTTAACAATAGGTATAATTAACTTCCCTACCCTTTTATTCTTGATATAAAGGTGATTAGGAGAGATATGCGATGTCTTACAATATCTAAATTTTTATTATTAAATGAATACTGTTAGATTAAGATAATTGATGTATTAATATGAATTGGTTTGTTAAAGAAATATATAGTTTTATAATATGGGGTTTAAATTGTTTTGTTTGATAAAATACTCTCTAAGTATTACTAGTTAATCAATTTTATTTATTGACTATAACAAAACAGCCTTTGGGGATTTAAAAAAATTTTTGATGAAACGTGTTTTTTTTTTAATTGAGTTGTAGAGTTCGAATCCATTGCTACAGGACATTCATAGATGAACACGATTCCTTGATGTGGTCTCGAGATTACATACAATATTTGTCCTACACATTAATTTTATGTTTATCTCTCAAATAAACCAATTGATAATTTTTAATCTACTCACCAATCACCCCCCTTCCTTTCCTGTTCTTATAAAACATACATATATACATATATACTTATAATAATAATCTTTAGATAATATTATATTAATCTTCCTACTGAGTAACATCAAAGAGAAAAGGGGTAGTTTAACATTAATTCAAAAAGAGATATAATGTTAATGTTTTTATATAAAAATATTTACATTCATATATATATATATAATGTATAAGACTTATTTAAATGAAGATTAAAATCAGAGTTGGTTGGCAGTAAAGCTTAAGATTTAAGGGGGATTGGATTTGAAATCAACAGGGCTTTAAGATAGAAGCTTTTTCCTGTTTTTCAATGATAAATGATGAATGGGATCAATAATCCAAAAAGATATCTCTAAAATCATTTCAATATAGCTGAATAATATTTCCTTTCCTGTTCTTATAAAACGAGGTTGATTTCAGGTAACTTACGAAAAAAATAATTTTTTTTTAAGATAACCTTCATAAGCTTAAAAAGAAGCTGACTGAGATTGATCATAGAAATAGAGATAAAGTAAAAGAGAGAAAAAAGAGATAGAAAAACTGATAAGAAAAAGATAAGAAATTAAAAAAAGGATATATAAGTCAGAGAAAAATTTCAATTTCAGTTTAAACATTAAAAAAAAAATGTAATATTCACAAAAACAGAAAACCGAAATGTATATGTAGCTTATTAAAACGTAAAAAAATTATAATTTATTGTGTTTTTTTCAGGATTTCTTAGCCTCAATTATATATCACTTTTAATTATCAGAAATTTAATTAATTAATTAGTTAATATAAAGAAGATTAAGGAGAAAAATACCCCAATTGAGTATATATGAACCTACAATGAATATATGATTAATAAAATAATTAAATGATAAAATAAAAATAAAATTAATAAACGAATCATTAGAAATAAATTACAATTCAATGGTGAAGGTACAAAATAAATATACATTAGATACATTTATAATTTTTATGCTCTGTATATATTTATATCCGGTATTTTGGTGGACAAAATCGCAGGAAATGATGCTGAGATAAAGAAATGCTATGAATTTTCTCAATACCTGGAAAAGATTTTAAAAATTTTAAAGCCCAATTAAATAATAGTGTAGTGAAAATGCCTTAAAATTCGAAAAAAGCCCAAATTTTTTGTAGGGACAAATCATTTATCATATTGATAACTATGTTGGGGTTTTGCCTACCATTGTCGTTGCGATGTTTTTTCCTATATACCAAAAGAGATGGGAATTTATACTTACATCTAATATAAAAATTTAATCATAAACACTAATATTAATTTTGATTTTTTTTCTCTATAGGTTATATTTATTGAAATTTTTTATTTATTAACTAGTTGTTGTTTTTTATTTTTGTTTATTTTTAAAATTATGTTTATTAATTGAATTAGAATAATGCATTATACTAGACTCACTTATAATCCTTTAATGGGAAATTTCTATTAAACACCAAAAGAGCACAAAGTATATACGAATAGAATGTAATTGAATTGCTCTTTATGAAATTAAATATTTGCTATTTGCTAATTTCATAAAAGTGAAACGGTATTTCTCAAAGTGTTAGAAATTCACAAACAAACAAGGTTTAGACAGGTCATTAAGTTTAACACCTCTATGTAGATTATCAAGTGGCCACTGGGATATTTACTTCCTGCATATTCCTAATTTCTTACATTTATATATGATAATATTTGCATCTATCCAACAAATTTACACATTTTCATTATTAATAAATTTAATTAATTTTTTATTTGTTGAATATCGTTTAACTTTTTGAACTTTAATTCTATTTTTCTGCCTTTTAATATTTGATTTTATTTTTTTTTTATAAAATTCTAAATGAAATTAAATTGAAAATTATTCAAGTATAAAATCACTTTCTATGCACGAGAATTTATTATAATAATAATTATTATTTATAATGGAAGAAACTTGTCACTCTACTCTAACCACAAATTTATTTAAAAATTAGTAATATAATCTGTATATATATAAAAAGGTTTTTGTCTGCACATTACTCAGAATTTAAAATTCTTTTGCATATCTTCGCGAATCCAAAAGTGACTTTAGAATTTTTCATATCTGTCTGTATGATTTCATAATCTGAATTTCGGAAATATCATATATACATTACACATACTAACTGTATCTTGAATGAATACATACGAAAATTCCCTCCGAACCAAAATTCTCTCTGCGCCAAAATTCCCTACGACGAAAATTCCTTCTACCAAAATTCGCTCTGAGGTTGGGCTCGGAATGAAATTAATAATTAAGCAAATTAATAATACATTTAATAAAATAAGATAAATATAAAAAATAAATTGTTTAATCATTATTTTTTTATTAAATTAAAACTAAAAATATTCTGGCATCTTTTATTGCTTAATTTTTTTTAAGTAAAGATATTCAATATATATACATATATGTTTAGGTATCTTTATTATAAAATGTTATTTACGGTTTATTTTCACCTTGAATTAAAAAAATTCATCCATTTATTATTTATTTATTTATCATTTTGATTGATTATATTTATCTTTTTGATTAAATGTATTCTTAATTTGTTTAATTATTAAATAAAATAAGCCCCAACCTCAGAAGGAATTTTTGTCGGAGGGAATATTGGTAGAGGGAATTTTGGTATGATACGATCTTTAAAGGTAAAACAAATTCTTTAAACATATTCTTTTGAAAAAAAATTATTTTTTATAATTTTAATACCTCTCGATATGTATAACAATATATAGATAAAAATAGATTATAAACAATATTTAAATTGAATTTTTTTATTAAAAATCAAACAACCCTTTTTGATAAACATTTCCATTTTTATTTGTTCATTATTTAAAATATTGATATTTTATTATTTTTTAAAACGAAACATTAATTATGAACCCTGAAAATATTTTTTTAATTGCCACTTGTAATTCCATTAATAATTAAACGCCGATCCTTCAAATATTGTCTCTTTGTACAACATTTTTTCAATAATATAATATTAAAATATCCATGAGTTTAATTAAAAAATTATATATATATATATAAAAATCTGAATTTTGAATATCCTACAAAAGGTCAGTGCCTATCAAGTCGGTTGCAGTCTAGGCGGGGTAAAAGTGTTCTATGATCAGTACAACGAATCCTTTCATTCTTTATCGTATTTTCTTAAAAGGTTGCGCTACTTTGTATTTCAAGTAAACAATTTTGATCGCGAAGGCTGGGTGGAAAAGTCAGGTTTGGGACAACAACCCGGGGCAATAATCATTTTTTTTAATTACTAGCTGCTCAGAGCTCCTTCGTCGCTCTTCACATCTAGACGGGGGCTCCGCCCCCTGTACCCCCGAGTGGTACATAGTATTTGGTTGAAAGTAGTAAAAGGTTTTCATCCATTTTGTTTCAATCAATGTATAACATAAAACATTCATTTCTTATTGTGTGATTATTTAAAATATATTTTAATTTAATCAGTAAATTAATTATATATATTTTTATTGATAATGTTATAACTATCTACTCGAAAGTTCTTGGCAGCTACAACCACATTTCTCCAAGTGTCCTTATCCTGAGCCTCTGTTCCATCTTTCTTACGTCATTCCCTGGTGTCCTCATCTTTGGCCCATAAATGCTGGGAAGAATCCTATTCTCAAATACTCTGAATCCACTCTCATCTCCTAAGATCATAGACCATGTCTCACACTCATATAATACAACAGACAAAATAATTGTTTTATATATTTTAATTTTCATTCCCTTTTATAATAATTTTGATGAGATAAGCCTCTTTACTGCATGATAACAGGCGTTTCCCGATTGCAACTTCGATTTAAATTCTTCTCAAATATTATTATCCTTCGTGATTACATTCAATTTTTCTACATATTCAAATTATACATTTTGTATGTTAATCCTGCTCCTGTTTGTTTCTAAATATATTTATTTATCATTATTAATTTCAAACCTCTTCTCTTTTCCTACCTCGATTAATTTTTCCTCGCTATCTGTAATTGCAATTGCCGAATCTCCTATTATATTTAAGTCGTCTGGGTCACCTAATATTTTACAATTGATTTCCGCATCTTACTCTTTCTTTACTACCTTCAAGATATATTTTAAGATCAAAATTTGAAAAAGTTTATCCGGATCTATTGAGTCATGCGTAGGTTTTACTAAAGTCTACAAATAATTAGTGAACAGAGATATTGAATTCGCGGTTTTTTTAATATCTGTCATAATGAAAATATCTTAATTAATGTTGATCGATTTGGCATGAACCCGCAATGATATCGACTAATATTTCCTCCGCCTATAGTTATAAGTATTGTATATGTTATAATAGAGTATAATATTTCTTGATCATTTCATTTTGATATTTTAATTTCATTGCTTGATTTTTATTGAATATTTTTAATTATAATAAAATTTTAGAAAATGCAAAGTTAGAGACTTGAGACAATTTATAAAAATTAACGGTATAAAAGTATTGATAAAACTAAAGATAAATTACCAATATATACATTCATTAATAGTATTAATTTAAATTAATGGATTTATTTGATTTTTTATTATTAAGTTCATTTATTAATTTTTTTAGATCATAGTTAATTCCCTCCCTTAAAATAAAAGAAGTATTCAAATATAGAAAGAATAAATACAAAATAATTTAAGTTAAATATGATTTAAATATTTTATTATATTAATTAAAATGAGAACTTTTAGAATAAATTATTTAATTGAAATGATATTTGAATATTAGAATTTAAAATAAAAAGATAAATATAATAATTCTTTGATTGGGAATCGCTAGAGTTATATACATTGTGTAAAATGAGTCCGCCAGTCAGTGGGCCACGCCTGGCTCTTGAATGAACAACACGGAGAACTATATAAACTTTAAAAAATTAAATTCTGCGGTTATTGATTAGAATTAGATATTAATAAAATCTATAGCCTATGTTACCATAGAGATATATAAGAATATTGTGATGTAATTTCATAGAAATCGTTTCTTATTTTTTGATGTTCATAATTCTAAATTACCGGTAAAGTGTCGGTTAAGTAGGAAATTTCTTTTTTGTTTGTTTCTATGACAGCAAAAAAGTAAACAAATTACATACATACATACATACATACATACATACATACATACATACATACAAACAGTCTCCTTTATATATATAGATATATAATGAAATCTATGTATGTTTGTACACGGCTGTTGATTGGTTGAGGGATCCAAGAGGCGGAGATATAATTATCTGTTGAATTAATTAATTTAATTTAATCAATTACTAATCACTAAATCATAAAAAAAATGAAATATTTCGTCTCATTTTTTTTTCTCATAAAATTTCATCACTCAAGATCATAATTTTCCTCATAACCTAAGTTCCCTTTTAAAATATTTCTACTTGAAACACTGGTGATTCTCTCCCCACTCCCTGAGGACCATAGCCAGCCACTGTAGAAATAATCTATATACTATATATTACTAATCACTAAATCAAATATTTCATCACTCAATATCATAAGGAAACCCATTTTTTCCATGGAAACCTATACCATTGTGCCGGGTACACTGGTGTACCGTGGTCATCAGTTGCTGTGTCGCGGAAAAAAGTAATGGTTACCATCCTAGTTTAAAATACGCGCCATTAAATAAAATTTTACTTGTCGGATACAGTTGAATGTTCAGTACACCGTTTACTTCAAAAGGAACAAATTAACCGCTTTTTGTGAGTGTAAAAAATTAACCTTTGTTGGGAGCAGATCATCAGTCACTTCTGTTTCATACAGAAGACCGATGGGTTTCTCGCGGAAAAGTGCTATCTCGGATTTACGAGCTAGAAAATGAGACCCAGTTGTTCTAGAGGCACAGGGTTCAGATTATGCTTATGTGTTTAAAAAAGAAGAATGGGTAGTAAAACTTGCATATCTGGCGGACATATTCGCTCATTTAAATGAGCTCAACAGAAAACCGCAAGGCAGGAATTCTAATATTTTAACGCCTAAGTTGGTGTTATAGAATAGCCCCGCTGTCAATAATAGTTATGAAATATTTCCAAACACTTGGAGCTATTAGCAGAAACAATGAACTGTTATTTTCCTAAGTGTGACCTGAAACCTATGGTCTGGGTACGGAATCCATTCTCGGATAATATTTCCCTTGAATACTTACCGAAAAACTAGCAGGAAGAATTCATGGAGTTAAAAACTGATCAGACATTAAAACTAAAATTTTCCGAAGAAGAGGTAGCACATTTTTGGCTGCATATAAAAAATGAGTATCTACTGCTTTCAAAGCGTGCTGTTGCAATTCTATCACCATTTGCCACAACCTACTTATGTGAATTGGGATTTTCAACTCTCACTACTATTAAATCGAAAAAAAGAGCGCTTGAGTTGTTCCTCATTTACAATTAGACAGAGAGGTTTCCTGCCCTCTGCAAAAATCTATATGGCCTGCAGCGCGTTTGTGTGTGCCTTTATGCGTTTATTGCTCATCCGATTGCAACCGAATTTCGTATGTGCATCCACCTTATCCCAGGGAACGTTTTTGTGCCCTTTACTATGACCTTCAAGGTCAAATAAGGTCAATCTTAATTTTTTCAAATGGGAGCCCCCATTTTTTTAATATCTGTAAGATTGGAGACATTGAAGAGTCAACAGAGCATATAATTTCAGGTATGTCACTTATATGAAATCTGTACACAATTTTGTAATACGACTAACTCAAGGTTACATAGAAACAGCGTGATGCGCGACTTCAACAAGGGAGGGAACGAGTCCTCGCGGCACAGGAACATCGCGCCGCACGACTTCAGCAACTGAGGGAACCAGCCCGAGCGTGGCGTGCAGAGGCATTACATCAGTGTGATTTCCATCAGCAACAGAAGGGACGAGAAACTATGTAAACGCTGTCACACATTCGGACTTCCTTCTAGAAACTTTCTATTATGATCCCGGGAAAGGGTACTTCAGCTAGTATATTATATATTAAAATGAAAAATATATAAGTACTATATTTTAGATAATTTTAAATACAAACATATTAATTACTGTACTCTAATTACATATATTATATATTTTAATTTGTATTTCTATCTTGTTATGATTTTAAATATTTATTTCTACTATTTAAAAAAAACAGTGAATGAAAAGCAATTCAATTTTAATGTACCTTATATTTTAGTTAATTGCACATTTTTATTTGAAAGAGAAACAGATTGAATATACATATATTTTTATTCATATATTTTAAAATCATTTAATATCTATTGAAATCCCATCTCTTAGTTCAATTTCATAATTGGCTCGGGATGAAAAGTGGATTTCACTGGGCATTAAATGGACTAACGGGGATGGATGGACACAGGGGTGGCAAATATACTGCCGTTGGGAAATCATAATCCATCTATTAAACCTGTCTATTCAGCTAGCATACTAATGACAAAACAACATTTTTACATCGTGCGATTTATTTAATCGGAAAATCAATTCATCTTTATTTAAAAATTAACTCTTTTTTTTATTGAAATTTGTCTTTTGAAATCTACAAAAAATTGTCATGTTACCGGAATATATATGATTTTGAAAAATTACTTTTTTTTCCTTGAGGGAGATGGATGAAGGGGATGTTTTTCATTCTACTTCCCTTCTCAATTCAATTTTACTCTCTTTCTCTCTCTCAATATATATATATTGTATATATATAAAGATAATTATATTTATTTGTGTATGGAATAATGAATTGAAATGAAAGGACAAATTTGATAATAAAACGGAAGAAATATGGAGGGGGCTATTAAATATAAAATAAAAATATTAGAAAAATCAAAATACTTTTCTCCACTTAACACGAATGATGATTATGATACAGTTCTTGTACTAATCCTTGTTCTTGTTTAGAAATTGATACGGTTATAAATTAGTTGGTTCTTTAACACGGTCGATAACAATTATATCTTTGATATATATCCAAGCAGAATTTATATACAAGTAGATCTATTATATTCAATAATGCCTCATACTATGTTAGCAATCAGGCTCTCATCTCGCCCATCATAGTTATATTGTTCGAGCACAATAAAGCAAAGAGATTCTAGAACACATTCTGTTTTATTGCATTTTGAATTATATATATATATATATATATACAACATTTCCCTTTGAGAATAATATTAATGTAATTTCAAGGAAATTTATGAATATACTCTTAAGAAAACCCATTATTTAATTTGGCAATTTTGGAATATCAATCAAAATAATATAAATATAAAAAAAATTATAAAATAACGTTTTTCTCATGGACTAAAAAGAATAAAATAATTTTTCTATAAGCCTGACTAAAAACGTTGGGCGCTTTTAGTTTTCATTTTACCTTAATTAACTTCTTTTATAGAGCTAAAATTTATATATAGACATACATTCCACACTAGAACACATCATTAACAAGTAACACTATTTCTTCTAATATAATCACTCGTTTTGGATTTGATTGATAATATATAAATTTAATAAAAAATTCTTAGAAATTTTGTTACATATTATTTGATATAAGTATATTACAGTGAAAAATAATAAAAAAATAATTTCTTAGCTATTAATCTATCAATTTTATTGAACAATAAAAAAATTTGTCAGAGTTTGTGTTTAATAAAATTTTTATTTTTAAGTTAGTTTATAATATTTTGTATTTACGGAAGCGCTGTCTGACGAAGTTGATGAAGTCATTTAAATTTCCTATTTTAAATTTAAAAAAATCTAATCATTCTGAAACAATTTCAAATAATTTAAATGTATGTATTAAAGCAATAAAAAACAGATATGGATATTTTTAATTTTATTTTATTTATAATATATTTTGTTTATAAGGATGCGCTGACTGAGGTAATTGCTGACGTCATATAAATTTAAATTAAGAAAAAACTAATGAAGATGATTTTTCCCAGAAACTGAAGCCAATACAGATCGATTTTTCTTTATAAAAATTATCTATGGTGTGAATTTCAAAAAAATTCTTAAAGCCGTTTAATATATCCTAAATACAAATATATATAGAATTTTTACTAGTATTTTAAGATTAGATAATATGAATAAATTTATTTTTACAATTATCTAGATTTTTTGTCCTTTAAATAGAGGTCCGATATATCGAGATTTTAATTTATTTTAATAAATTATTGTTTAAACATATATATTGTAATATATAAGCATAAAGATGCATTTTGGTATGCAATGGCGGGGGCAAGGTTATTTATTGAACACATGTCAGAGAATATAAAGATAATTCTAGAATTCTTGTTTCAAAAAACTCATATAAATGCATCCCATCTGGTTCCCATATGATATACCTCTTCGTTACCTAAGAGGGAGTGAGGGGTGGACAATTTTGCCAAGTTGATTGGAGGGGATGATTAGCTTCGACATGTTTGAACAGTTTTGATCATTCTTGGATTGAGTGTAAGGGAGGTGACTTCATCAGACTAAGTAAGAAAAACTACAAGGATCATCCCGTTGCCTGCCCACGGACGGAAGATACCATACCTTGAGGAAATAGCCAAGAATCATCACTTGAAGTCCCAGTGTTCGCCGAACTCATTATTGATTAAGTGGTCGACCCATATTTAAATAATTGCAATTACCTAATGAAACTCAATTTCTCATTTAATTTATAATCTTTCTATTTATAACGGTACCATATCATATTTATAATTTCTTGTTATCTATTGTTATCATATTAATTCTTCTATTTTTATTAAATACATAATTTTAGTTTAATTTTATATATGCATTTTTAATCTGAACCAATTCAATTTTATCATTTCCCTTATCAACCTTCGCGTATTCAATACACAATTATTATTTTAAATTTAATCAGAGTGCTACCAAATTAATTTAATCTTATTTTCAACCCATTTTTTTCCTCATAAAACACCATACCTAAGTCATCCAATACACGACAATATATATCTTATATATAAAATTCTCGTGTCACAAAACTTTGAAATGATACTCCTCCGAAACGGCTGAACCGATTCTTATAAAATTTTTTATGCATATTCAGTAGGTCTCAGGGCATGACAGACTTCTTTTATTAAACCGCTAATTGGTAAGGTGTGTCCAGGGGGTGCTAATTAATTAAATATAGTTTAGTTACAATGCTAGATCATAGAGGCGCTGGTGGCGATAATATGACATCTATATATTTCGTAATAGGAGAATTAGAAACAATACTGTCTCATGGCTAAACGAGCTAGCGCACCACTTTATGACTTTGCACCCTCAGTTCGAAACTCGCAAAGGCACATTTTTTTTTTAAGTATTATATATTTTTTTTACAAATTTATTAATTTTTATTATTTTAATATTTTATTACATTATTTTATTTTATTATTAAATTTTATTTTATTAAATTAATAATTATGTCAATTAATTTTTTCTGCATAAATAAACATATATAAAAAACTATATGATTAATTGAATAAGATTAATAATTAATATTAGAAAAATATTAGAAAAATAAAAATATAAATATTAAAAACATCTTTTTTATTGTATTCTTTGCGCTGCTATATGACAACATGTTTATATCAAATTTTTAAAAATTAATTTCTGGGGTTATTGATTAGATATTAATAAAATTTATAGTCTATGAACAGAAATGAAAAATTCTCAGGTCACTTTTGGATTCTAGAGGACATGAAACGCGAATATACGCAAAAAAATTTAAATTCTGAGCAATGTGCAGATAAAAATCTTTTTATATATATATTGATATTTACAATATCTCAATTGATCTTATTGGCCTTTTAAACTTTGAAAACATTCACATTACGGCTATAATTTAATACTATTAATTTTTAAGATTATGTGAGTAAATCATTTTAATTAGGAAAATTTGATCTCATAATTGGATTTTCACGTAAGATTTTAATATATATTTTTTAATATTATTTTTTTATAGTAGTTTAGTGTTATGCTAATTACTTTATATTTTATTTTTATTTTGTTTACTTTGTTTTTTTTAAATAAATTAATAACATTTAAAGTACCATAAAAAAATTAATCGAGGCAGGAAAAGTGATGGGGTTTGAAATTAATTAATTTGATAATTAGTATCAGAGAGAATAATTTTTGCAAAGAATTTAAATCAAGGTTGCAATCGGGAAATTATTATCAAAGGGGATCAAAATTGTTAAATTAATAATTGTATTATATGGGTGGGAGGCATGGTCTATAACCCTGAGAGATGAGAGTAGATTCAGAGTATTTGAGAATAGGATTCTTCCCAGCATTTATGGGCCAAAGAAAGATGAGGACACCGGAGAATAGCGGAGTCTGCTTAACAAGGAATTGCAGGAGCTCTATGCATCTCTAGATATAGGTCATAAAATAAAGAAGGCTGGGATCGGGAGGGCACATGGCTAGAATGGGAGAGGAAAAATATATTGGTGGGGAGTGTTCAATTGGAAAACGTCCGTTTGGAAGACCAATTGTGAACAGGGTGGACAATGTAGGAAGGAACGTGAGAGAGATGGGACAGGCTAGGAGTTAGATGGTTATAGCTCAGAATAGGGACACTCGGGGGGGTACAGGGGGCGGAGCCCCCGTCTAGGTGTGGAGAGCGCCGAAGGCGCTCGGAGCAGCTAGTATATATATATATAATTATTGATTTAAAATTTAATTTATATATAACTTCTTGGTTTATAACAAAAAATATTAGCCTTTCAATGAAATATTGTGTTTCAACCATTATTATAAATATTAATGAAAATGATGGTGTATAAGAACAGGGCTTATAAAAAAAAGAAAACTTCTATTTTCCAATAGATGACTTTTAGAGTAGTGTTACATTTTAATTTGATTAAACGTTAATAGCATGATTAAATTTATATTATAGTATTTTAAACACATTCAACTCATAAAATAAAATCGTCCTCTTATCCTTTGAAAGTTGTTGGCAGAGATGATATTATACAAAACTCAATTATAATTAAGTGTTGATGGAAATGTTTATTAGTTTCAAGTTTACAACAAGAAAATTAATTAATGGAATATTTATGTTCAATAATATAAAATTAAGTTTATTTTCTAAAAAGCATAAACAAAGATATTTAACAAAATCAAATGAACAATAATCTATATTATATATATATACTTTTCTAATTGAAAATAATTAACTAAATCAATAAGATTTTAATTATAACAAAAAAATGAAAAATATTTAATAATGGAATAGAATAACAGAAAAAAAAATAAATAAAAAACAAACGATGCTGTTAAAATACGCGCTAACGAGAACACCAACCTCCAGTTAAGTATCCCTCAAGTTGTACCCTTAAGCTTCTCAGAGATATATAGTGAGTTAGTTAGTGAGGGATGACGGAAGAGTTGGAGGGCCATTCTTTTAAAAGTTGAAGTTGCTAGTGGGTGTATGAGAACATTATTATAAGAAAAAAAAATGAAAAAGTTTTTTCATATACTCGATGTCTTAAGAAATCAGAATTTATGATGGAATCTTTCCTATTAAAAATCAATATATCAAGATATTGAATTATCATTTTTTCAATTTTGTCTGAAGGGATACTTTTCATTAAGCTTTACCTCTCTGTGATCAAAAAAGTATATTTATTATATATATACCTATAAATAATTAAATTAATAGAAATTAGCTGGAGTGATAGTAAAAATATTAGTATAGTATATCTATTTAAATAAATATTTAGATAAAAGATGCCATTTAATAACTCCGTAAGGTAACAGATACATGGCGTCAATATCAAAAATCTCGAATGTATCTTGAATCAGCCATGTTAGATGGCAAAATTTGACATCGATCAAAAGATTAGTTTGCGAGATATCGCATTTTTAGTAAATCAACTTTTATTATTTTCAAAACAATGAAATTGCATGAATTGTGTTAATGGGCTATTTCCTATTGTATATGTTTGTAAATCTCAAGAGATGTCTTATTAGGAAGAAATTTAGTTCTAGTGAAGAAATCGCTGAAAATGATGTCTTTTAAAAGGCAAATTACAAATCCTGCTATAATTATGGTATCGAAAGGTTGGAAGATCGCAAAAACCGGTACATCGAATCGAATTTTGCCAAAAAATGTTTATTCTTAATTATTCTACAGAATTATTGTATGAACTGTTATTTATTAATTTGTTGCCTAACATTATTTAATTTTTAAATTAAAATAAATTAATCTAGAAAGCAACTCTATAACTTTGATTGATTACCATACCGTCAATCTTGAGTTAATAGTAGCTTGAAGTCTTATTTTGGTTACGTAAAATTAATTAAATAATTAAATTAAAGAATTTTAAATATACCTTTTATAATAAAAAAAGAAATTAAAGTATTAATTATTTATTTAGCCAAAAAAATTTTAATGGAGACGGAGTAGAAAGTATTTATTTAATATTCTTAAATATTTATATTTGATAACTAAAGCAGAGAGAAAAGAATAATTTGACAAAAGAAAGATTTACATTTTTGAATAAAATTTTTATTGTATTTTTTATCTTATGTTGTAAATGAATAAGTAAGCATATTTTAATCCATCTTGTTTTTAAAAATTTAAGATTCAATTTAAAATTTAAGTACTGATAAAATGTTAAATAAAAAAACAAACTTATAATTATATACGTATTTGTATCTAGAATATTACATTCAATATAAAATGTTTTTATTTTTTATTAAATCAGTTTATTTCTAATTGAATACAATATTTTTATATATATTTAGTCAACTATACTGAAAATCTATTATAATAAAAATTATATTCATTATTATATATTATTTATTAACTTGGTTATCATAAAAACTTACTTTGGCTTTGGCTGATGGTGTTCCAGGTGCACCTCCAGGCATGGCGGCCGTCGTTGACACTCCTAAAACAAAAGAATAAACCATTTTAGTTTAAAATTATATAATTATTTCAAAAATATAGTTATATATATAAAGTTGTGTTTGTATATTGATTAGAAGTGGGGTAATCAATCTTTATAAGCTCGTAAACAACTTTGGAAGTAAGTATATAATAGCTTATAAAATTATATAATATAATATATCTATCTCTGTGACTACGGAACTCGAAAGTTCTTGGCCGCAGCAACCACACCCCTCCAAGTATTCCTATTCTGAGCCACAACCTTCCAGTCCCTAACCTCTCCCATCTCTCTCACATCCTTTCCCACATTATCCACCCACCGTGGCCTTGATCTTCCAAGAGGACGTTTCCCACTCGGTCTCCCTACCAATATATTTTTGCCATTCTATCTTCTCCCATTCTAGCCACGTGTCCTGTCCACCGTAGCCTTCTCGATTTTATAATTCTAACTATATCTGGAGATGCATAGAAGTCATGCAATTCCTCGTTATGCAATCTTCGCCATTCCCCGGTGACCTCATCTTTCTTTGGCCCATAAATTCTTCGCAGAATCCTATTCACAAATACTCTAAATCTACTCTCGCCACCTAAGGTCATAGACCATTCCTCACATCCATATAATACAACCGGTAAAATAATTGTTTTATATATTTCAACTTTTATCCCCTTTGATAATAATTTTGATGCGATAAGCCCCTTTATTGCATGATAACAGGCGTTTCCCAATTGTAACCTCGCTTTAAACTCATCTCGAATATTATTATCTTTCGTTATCACAGAACCTAAGTATTTAAATTTTTCTACATTTTCAAATTCTAATTATATAATATAATATAATATAAAGAATGTATTAATACATTGAATTTCACTATTTCAGCCATTATAAAATAAATAAAATTTGAAAAAGTAAGATGAATCTAATGGGCCACAACAATTGTTATTATTATGGTCTGGGTTATAATATTAAAATTTTACATAACTTTACGTTTCATGCCCTGGAGAATTTCAATTATTGAAACTCTATAGACACAAAATGGGCTGTGATGTTATAATGGAAAATCATTTCATTATTATCCAGTAGTTTTAAATATATCTTATTTAAATAAAGGCTAAAAATTTTAAACTGGAAATTAAATTTTTTAGTCTTTTATAAAGATAAAAACATTTTAAAAACAAAGTTGAGCTGCTAATATATATTTATAAACAATTCTATAATTCTTTAACAAATTAATCTATCATATTTAAATAACAATACATAATATAATATGAAAACTTGTGTTAGCTTTTCCAAAATTGTCGAAATGTAAATCGTACACCTCGGTCTCTTCATTGTTTGATTCAGTAACTACATGTAAATATTTGAATATATATAATACAATGTGAAGGTTGATTAAATAATCTGGTTTGTCAATTCAAAGTAATCTTGCACATTTTATTGTTTTTGAATTTGATAAGCATAAGTAATATATATATTCCTCTGATAAATAATTTTTCCTGGGCGAATAAAATAGATTAATATGATTTTGAAAAAAAAATGATCTTATTATTGTATAATATTCTTAATGAAAAGACAAAGATTACAGAAATTATTTATTATAAAAGAGTAAGGGGAAACAAGAAATAAGAATAAAAAAAAAACACAGAACATAAAGACTCTAATAAAGAATTTAATTTAGAGGTTCGTAAAGTTTTAAATTAAAATACTCTTGGATAATTGAAAGACATTTGAACAAAATAAAGTAATTATTTCTATAACCAGTGGGGAAAAATATTTTAATACAAGTCACACACACACACAAAATTGCTGATTCCACATAATCTCTTGACTTTCTTCTGCCCTTTTAGCTCGATGTTACCATTTCTTGGAACTATTTCAAGATGTGAGCAGGAAGCAGATTGTAGGGAAAAAGAAGAGGGGTTGTTTTAAGGGATTACCTTAAAAACAACAACACAACTCGAACCATTCCTGGTTGACTAAACTAAATATTGAGTTTATTTAAGATTAAAGAGGAGAAAAGAATAAACACCGTTTTGACCTTTGGTTCTTTCGATGCCAAAGATAATTCAAATATATAAATTGATAACACACAGATATATATTCTTGAAAATGGTCATAAGAATATTTTAGACTTCTTGAAATTTTGAATAAATGCAAGTAGAAATAGGGAATTTATGTAAATTTGAATACACTCAGATTGATTTTAAATATTTATAATGTTATTTAATTATATAATTATTTATATTTGTAATGTAATTATTTATATATATATATATATATTAATTTAAGATTATATTATCTTGTAACTGTTAAAAATAAATGTCGTACATTGTAAAAAGTAAACGCCAGGATGGCGATATTATCAGACAATGGCATGCACCTTTTCAACCGATTAATACATAAAATTTTGTAATCAATAGAACAAAACATAACCTTATAAAAGCGAACAACAAAGATATTTTATTTAAATTAGGAAAAAAATCCCCGCTTAAAAGAACAATTTAATTTCTTTGCTAGAATTTTATATTTCGTTTAAGATTATTAAATAAAAATGATATTTGTACTAATTTTGTTATTTTAAATTAACATTCTCCTTCCGATAAAACGTTCGAATTAGATTATAGAAAACCAATTATTTAGATATCTTACGAGTATCATTTTGATCGTGCCTTATCAGTGTAATGAAATGAGATATGCTGGTAAATTTGAGAAGATTTCACCAACATCCCCTATGGAATGGTACAATCAATGAAAAAAAACCTACCTTCAATTCATTAAAGGAATAATAACGAAAGTTAAGCGATGTAGAAAATTTATCAAAAATAAAACTCAATTTATATATACAGGAAAATCGAATTCCTTTATTTCATTTTTATCATTTAGACATTTTAGATCGAAACGAGAAATGTTTGCATTTCATTGAAAAAAGATTTCAGCTAGTTAAATCAACATTATTACCATTCTTTTATATAAATAATATATTTTTGATGTTTTTTGATATCAAAAAGTAATACCAGAACTTATTTGAAGTTTTAAAAATTGTTACTTCAAAAACTCAGATTATATTTGAATAAAAATGATATGAAATAAATGAATATATTTTCTAGGCTGATAAATCTGCTACAAATTTATATATATAAAAAAAATAATTAGATTATATTAATATTTTGATTTTTACCATTTAGTAATTTCATTTTAAATTTTTAAATGAGTGCACATTTTATAAAAGCTCTTGATTAGGCAATTAATTTATAAATGAATATTTTATTACAGGCCGCTCCATGTTCACCATAAAAATTTGAACCTTTATGCTTTACTATATTTATTATGTACTACATTACTACCTTATATATATAACATAATTGGAAAACGACATGTGAACAAACATAGCAATAGGACAATAAAAACTATCCTGAGGGAATTGGTTGAAGGTGAATTAGAAAGATTAGAGGGATGGTTGAAGAAATGTGGTTACACCAGCTAAGAACAAATCCATAGGGATTGATATATAACTATATATGGGGACACAAACAAAAAGAGGAGCTTCTGGAAAACTAATAATAAAAAACAATCCCAGTAACATCAATAAAACTTATTTAGAGTAATTAAATTATTATAATAATATAATTAGTCTTTTAAGAAACAATAATCCAAAATATCCATTTCTACAGATTAAGTCCTACAGTAACAATAGTTCTACTAATCGCAAAGTGTAAATATTTAAGATTCTAAGGGTGGAACAATGATCTTAAGTACGGAATTAAGACATCATATAGATTCCTAAGGCAGAATTCCTAGTCGAATCTTAATAATATATTCCAGATCATTTTAAGTACAAAAGTACGGTAGTAATACTGACTATGAGTCTAAATGACGTCTTAAGACCGGACTAAAGATGATCTTTAATATACGCTTAGACTATGAATTCCGTCCTAAGAATAGATTTGGGATGGATCTTAGAAATATAGGTGTACTTAAGATCAAATAAGTTTAATGAGTTACTTTGTAAGGTTTTGGACTATCATATTGAAAAAATAACACAAAGTTATTTTTTATCTGTAAATGAATCAGAAAGGATAATTTCTAAAGAGAAATATGTGTGCTAGTGTAGAAAAAATTATTTTTAAATTTTCTTTTCAGGTTAGTAGATTTGATTAAATACATATAATATGTTATCTCTTGACGTTAACTTATTCTGATATGCTTCCTAATATTTACGGAGAAGATTCCTCTCTTCTGAATATTTCCTTTGTTGTTATGCAAACTTCAACGTTTACTTTTGCTAATTACTATCAACATTGATCCAGGTATATTATAACTAGGGTCAGGGAATTAAATTAAGGTTAATCTAACTTCTAATGGCTTAAAGAAATTGAAAACAAATACAAATAATAATTCTTCTAAATTACAATTTAGAGAAGAAAGAATAGATGAAAATAAACTTTAGGTAACAAATTACTTTTATTAATTTAATATAAAAAAAAATGATCAATTGTCAAATTGTTATTTCCTAATGAATAAATAAATAAATATGATAACTTTTAAAATCAGGTTATATATTTGAATATTAAATAATATAACATTTATCCAATCAATTCAATATAAATCATCATTAATTCCTTTCAAATGAACCAATTCATTTTCATTTTATTGTAGATGTTTTTTTAAGCGGTCATAAAAATGATAAAAGGATAAGTGACATTCATTTAAATTATGCATGCCTTGCTGAATTCTGCCGTCTGATAAGAAACACCCAAGGATTATTCAAATTTATTTTTATCCAAGAATTAGTATTAATCGCTTTTAGTTAAAAGTAAGAGGCCCCAAATAAAAAGTGATAGGGGAGGGGATTTTTGAACAAAGTTACGTTCTGTCATTTCTATTGGAGTGCTTTCTTCTTCCGCCACGCGTTTTCAGTTCGCGTTATTCCATCCCCTCGGGAACTCTGATCTCCATCTTTTTAAGATTGTGAGGTCAACCACTCTTAGAATCTTTGAACTTAAAGAGGAAATAAAGGGAATAATGAAAAACCATATACATTTTGAATATTCAATAGCATATAAGTATGAATAAAATAATAAATATTTATATGATTTTAAATAAAAAAAAAATAATTAAAATTATTAATTATAGTGAAATTTTATTAGTACAGTTAATCTGTATGTTAAATATTCAAAAATATATATAATTTATTTAGTAGAAAAATAAATAGTATTAAAAATTTATTTAAAATCATCTTTTCTAGTGCTTAATTTGTATACATTATTATATAAAAATAAAAGTCTAATAAAAAATATCAGAGTAAAATGGATCCAATTCATATTTCTGAATTATTTCTACTGAACTTATAAACTTAAAAAAAAAAATTATATAATAATAATAATAAAACTTAAATTTTATACGTCCTATAAAATTGGTTTCCGCCTAAGCAGGTTAATAAGTTGTATGATCTGTACAATGAATCCTCTCAACCTTTATCTTAATTTTCTTTTCGGAGGCGCTACTTTTTATTTCAAGAGGCTTCCCAATTTTACGTAGACTGGGTTAGATCAGGTATGGAACTTATATCCGAGACCACCAGGATCCCCCACACTTTAAATAATAAAATCAATTTAAATATTTAATTAAAAAATGAATAATTTATCTTCGATAGGGTAGTTTTCAAAACTAAATTTTTTTGTAATTATTTCATTTCAGCTGACAAAAATTATTACTTAATTATATTTAATAATAGTAAAATTAATAAATATATAAATATGTGTAATTAAATGAAAAATTCAATCTTATTAGTTTAATCAAACCTAGACAATACAATTAGAAGTGAATTTACTTGGTGATATCAACTCCATATAACTTTTAATAGCAAGTAATTTGTTCTTCAAACATCTTACAAAACCGACTTATTTGAGAAATAAGCCTTATATAATGAACAATAGTTAGAGTTAAATCATACAAAAGTTCATTAGGTCATCTAAGATAAACATTCACGACAATAACTTAAGTTAATAATTAATTAAATAAAGAACCTCTTACTTAGTTTCAATCAAATTATACTGAAGAGTAATCAAGAAAAAGGAAACTGTTTTATTGGTCCGTAACTTTTCTTATAAGATGATTCTTGAAGAAGTTGTCGTTCACGTTAATTTGTCCTAAATAAATCGTTTTAATTTTATCAAAAATTCAATTATAGTAACAAGATTGAAGATTTTATTATTGTATTTATTGAATTTATTGTAATATTATTAAAATAAAAAGTTTATTTTACGTAAACCTATAAATTTAAATTTTTATTTGATATAAATTTTTTTTTGACAAAAGAAAAAATTGATGATACTATTAACTATCATTATTCTATAAAAATTAAGTTGTATTATATTTCTATCCATATACAGGTTGCTACCCTGAAGTGGACCTATCTCTATCGAAGTCATAGATAGTGTTCACTCACTACACCTATTTTAATTATATCGAATCTCAATTTTTCTAATGACATTAATTGATACTTTCACTAGCGTTGCAAAGGTGATTGGGGTTTCTGAGTTTGAAAAAAATTATAAAAAGTTTGTGAAAACTTTAGGTTTATGAGTGAAATACTTATATAAATATAATTATTATGTACGAGTATTCGATTAAAATTAAAGGGAAAGTTTTCTAATCAAACCAGGATTTATATAGCGTTAATCATCTCTTCATCTCTTAAACAATTTTGAAATGTTGCAAAAGTGAAGCTTAAAACTGTCATTTATGCTACATAGTTCACTCTTCAAATATAAGAAAAACTTAGTAAGTATAATCTTATTCCAAAATATGGGTGTATATTCTGATTCTTCCATGAGATTAATTCAAATATTATCAAAATAATTATTTTATATTACATATCTAAATTTACCTGCTGATTTCAACCTTTCAATTGAAATAAATCTTTATAAAAAAATGTGAATTAATGACTATAATAGGGAGAGTAGCCTAATATGGACTAGTTGCCTAAATCGTACCTAGTACCTGTATTTTCTGATTGTTGGCGATATTTATAATTTTAAATAGATGAAGCAAATAACATACACCTATTGTTAATAAAGGCATGAAATCTAAGGGAACCTGGCGGTACTGTGTTTCAAATATAATTACTATAAAAGAAAGTAAGTTTAATATACAATTTTAATAATTTTATTTAGCTATTTTCTTTTTATATCTATATTTTTATGACTCTATCATTATTGTACTATTTGATAGCATTTTATGTAAATTTTATGTATATTCTATAAGTACTTTTTGGGTTACATTTACATTTTCAACAGATTGCTATATTTCCTAAATCGTACCACTATGGAGTTTCTATAATCATACTGTGGTATCTACAAGTGCATCATTAGATATCACAGTATTCGTAGATGAAGAAGATTGGTTTTGTACATTATGCAAAGAATCTCGGCTTGAGAATATGATTCACAATGCATAAAATGTAAAAGATGGGTTCACGAGGCTTGTGGTGGTGTCTTGACTGATGATAAAATTTACTATTGTCCTAAATGTCCAAATTAAATTAAATTTAATATATAATTACTAATTTAATATATAATTATTATTATATTACAGCTAAAATAATTAATGTTTAAATAAATTTGCAATGTAAGATAGAATAAATAAATTATTTACATAATATAATGAGGCCTGCTTTTATTTACCTATTTTATGTTATTACTAAATAAATAGGTACAGTTTTGGAGATACCTCAGTACGATTTATGATACCGGTTGCCAAAATCGTACCTCTTAACGTTTTTCAAGAAAAAATGAAAATATTAATATGTCATTATAAATAAAATTATTGTCCAAGATTGCAAACATAGGATGTAACTCTATAGTTTGTCATAAATATTTGTTTAAATAAGTAAATTAAATTTGATTGAAGATCAAATTTTCTTAAGGGGTACGATTTCAGCAACTCGTCCCTAATATGTATATTGTCAAAATTTTTCAAAATAATAAATAAAATAATATGATTTTAAACAATTTTATTGACTATTAGAATTGTATAATAAATAAATTTCATATATATATATTAATGCTCTTTGCTTAATTACTTAGAATAACGATTTATACATTATACAAGACAAATGCAAATGAATCTATCCAATGCATTCAGGTGGTGAGATAGAAACAAGCGAGGTGTGCTTTTTATCCTGTACAGTTTCTGATGTTGTTCTTTGTCTGCATTTTGCTTTAAAATAGATTTTCCAACAGCTCTTTGTTCCCTGAATCAAAATTTTCATTAAAGCCATGTCTCTTTTAAAGACATAAAAGGAAAAAAAAATAACCCATCATTAAAAGGGATTTTGATAAGTGGCTAGAAAATTGAACAGATAAAGTTACCAAAGAAAATACAATATGTAAAATAAATGAAATCAAAAAGGAATTAAAAATAATTATAAGTAATCACATTAAATTTCTTAAAGTCAAATATAATATAATTAATAAATAATCATTTCTTATTGAGTAAAGTGAAATAGTATAATTAATATAGCAAAATATAAAGAAAATACATATCCAATTTATAATTTCTTTATGGCTATTTTCTTATCCATTTTTGAAGGTCCTACCTATTTTAAGCTTTCTCTATCCTTTTTGTTTTATGGTTCGCCATTGAATGATTAGGGGGAAGGGGGGTGTTGTTATCCATGAAACGCCACGATAACTAGACGGATTGGCGAGTGCAGGGCGTAAATGGGAAGGATAATAATAATAATAATATTGATACTGAATAGATAGGATTTTTTCAGGGTTTGGGACGCGACTTCCTCAAATTAAGGCGAGGATAAGTCGTGGCTTGCGTGAGCAGGGTTGCATCCCTGAAGTGGACCTATCTCTATCAGGATCATAGAGAGTGTCCACCCGCTACTCCTATTATATAACGAATCTCAATTTTTAATACTTTTCCCTGAGTGGCTGAGTTTGGAAAAAAATATTTTTTCTTTAAATTATATTATACAATTCTTTCTTTTTCAATGAAATTCTTAGAAATAAAATTAAAAATATAATAAATTCATTTTTAAATAATTTATATATATATATACGAGGTAGGGTCAAAAAGTTCGCGGAATTGGTTATTAAAAATTTATTAAAAATATTTATAACATTCTTACATTATTTCCCTTCAAAATACTCTCCTCCTGCATCTACACATTTATTCCACCGTTCATATAATTGTTGGAAACACTCTTGAAAGCCGTTTTTTGAAAGTTCCTTCAGCCGCTCCGTCGCATTTTCAATCACCTCTGACGAATCAGCAAAACGATTTAACCTTGGAAACAAACAACAAAATTCATAATGAATCACTCCACGGTAATCAAAAAACACCTCCAACATCACCTTACCCCCTCTTTACGACCCTCAGACAAAACGGCAGTCCGCTGAATGGAAGTCAAAAACTTCACCAAGAAAACAAAAATTTCGCTTGGACAGAAGCCGAGGTAAGGTGATGTTGGAGGTGTTTTTTGATTACCGTGGAGTGATTCATTATGAATTTTGTTGTTTGTTTCCAAGGTTAAAAATGGCATTGAAGGGACATCGTTTTGCTGATTCGTCAGAGGTGATTGAAAATGCGACGGAGCGGCTGAAGGAACTTTCAAAAAACGGCTTTCAAGAGTGTTTCCAACAATTATATGAACGGTGGAATAAATGTGTAGATGCAGGAGGAGAGTATTTTGAAGGGAAATAATGTAAGAATGTTATAAATATTTTTAATAAATTTTTAATAACCAATTCCGCGAACTTTTTGACCTACCTCGTATATATATAAATAAGTTAAATAAATATATAATCCATATGAATAGATATATAAAATATATTTTTATTAGCATAAACAAGAGGTCGCTAAACTTTTTTAGGAAATGGCCAATATAAAAATTTTAAAAATCTAGGGGCCAGACACACATGTTAGAATATATATTTTACTGTCATAATGAAAAATCTAATAAAATTTTTTTATTATTATAAAATTTTCATTCGCAAAATATTTGCAATTACAAAATATGGATTAATAATAACATGTATGTGTATAATATATATATTTTGTACCTATACTCGTACAATGGTAACTATAAATTGCATTTATTAATAAACATATTGCTTAGAGATTAACGTAAAATGACAATATTTATCCCCGGTCAGGATAAAAATAGATGGCGGGCCGTAGTTTGCCGACCTCTGGGATAAACAATTCTAACGGTCAATCTCAGAAACAAGATAATAGAGGGCGGCAAATAATAATAATAATAATAATAAAAACAATAAACATAAAAAAAATACCTGAAAAAATATATAAATATTATACTAATCAACGGTAACCTTATTCTATGTATTTTATGTAATATAATGATTTAAATAAACAAATAGTTTTACGAAATAAAAACGTTTCATATTTTTATTGTTTTTTATTAAAAATTTTGGAACTTATTTATGCCATAGCTACATGCGTCGTCATTTTCGGTCAATGAAAAAGGGGTGGGGAGGAGGAGGAGGTATTTTAGCTTTGGGTTAGAATGAACTTTTATGTGAATGGGTGAGAGGGCGGCAAATGTGGCATCTGCCCCGGGCGGCAGAAACTTTTATTAAAACTAATGAATGTAGATCTTATGAATTTAATTTAATTAAATTTATAAAAAAAAAAATTATATAGGTATATTCAAATATTTAATTTATTTAAGATTGCCATTGTGCTATATATATATAAATTTTTACTTGACTTTTCTATGTTTCTGCTTAAAAATTAGATTAAAAAATGACAAAATATTTTGAATAAAATATTTCTATATATAAAAAAAGTTGATTTATAATATAAAGATTATAAAATTTTAGGAGTATAAAAAGTTATTTTGTGCTTTTAGTTTGACTTTATAGGGCTTTCATAAAAAAATTTAATCTACTAAAATTGAAATTGTCACTGGTATATCAAGTTGTGTCTGTTTAAAGTTAAAAAGACTAAAAGATTTAATTTGGCATTTTATAAATCGAAATCTTGAAACTTTAATCAAATAATTAATTTCTTTAGAAGATGATTTAGAATTCAATTTCTCCAATTTATTATCAGGTCTTAAAAATATATAGATAAGAAAATTTGATCGATCTCAAATTAAAGAGTGGTAGCCAATATTGCCATATTTTCACTTAGACTCCCACTCCACACAAATGGTATAAAATAAAAAATTTGAACTCTCTCATAATAATAAATTAATGTTATTTTGTGTGTACGAATATTTTAATAATAAAATTAGAATTTAATAATTAGGGAAAGGGTATTTTTGGAAATTATTGAGTCTGTCCCTATCCAGGATTACTCTTGCATGATAAAAATATGAATATATTTATCATTTTATCAAGTTGAAAATTAATCATTTTTGATATCCATATAAATTTATATTGACTCTAATTAACAGAAAACCAAATTAAAATGATACAACCCAATATCAAGATCAAATTATCAGCTAAAATTCTATGTAATTACATGAAACCTGTAATCCATGTATATCATAAGACTTAATAAATATATATATATATATATATATATATAAATTTAAAAACTTAATTAGATTAAATAGATTCATAGTCAAACCAACAAGGATTTATTTAGTTAACAGTGAATGCTTAATCAGATTGAACTTTTTTAATAAAACTACATTATATATACGAAGACAATTTTGTAATAAAAACATTCTTTCACCACTATTTAATTCTATCAAAATAAATTATAATATCAATTATTATTTAATATATCGTTATAATTAAAAAGATAAAAGAAAATTTTATTAATGAAAAATAAATTATATATGTAGATATATTTGATCATTATTCTAAATTTATTCAAGTGAAAAAAAAATCCATCTTATTTGTTAAATTGACTTTTCATTGCAAGCAAGATAAATTCTTCATTGGAGTGAATATTCCCATATAATCATTTGTCCATTATTTTATTAGTATTTTATCAAATGGAAATGGGAGTCGATTCGTCAATGGATAAATGATTCTTTCGCCTCCCCATTGCCACCCCAAGTGTTATTCAATTATGATAGATTGGTTGGTATATATATATTTTTTTTTTTTTCTAAATTCAAATCGAAATGTTTTTTTTCTCAATTAAAAATTATTGAAAATAAATAAAAAAAATATCAATATGCTTGATGAAATTGTTAGAAATATATATATATATATATATATATATATATACAATTTTTTATTTTAATAAAATTATAATTTATATTCTCCTTTAATTAATAATTATGAGAATATAATACATGATTGATATGACAATATAAATTCGTTCAAATTTTAAGGATCTTGAAAGTATCCCATAAATTTTTTTATAAAATTCAAGTATTAGGAAGTTTTCGAGGATTACCAATTTGAGGAAAATCATTTTAATTTTAGTAATTAATAACAAAACAAAATTTATGGTCTTCAGCCGCCAGTCACACGGAAACGCCTCCCTCCACCTCGATGGCAAACAAATTGAACGTGTGGGATCCTTTAGGTATCTCGGTTGTACCATAAATGACCAGCTAAACACAGATATCGAAATCAAATCTAGAATTGAGGCTGCGCGATCTGCTTTCAATAAAATGAGATCCTTCTTCTGCGATGACAATCTAAATCTCAAATTACGACAGAGATTGGTCAAATGCTATGTTTGGGGTGGAGGCATGGACACTCAAGGACAGTACAATGAATCGCCTGGAGGCCTTCGAGATGTGGATCTTCACATTTTAAAAGGTAATAAATATCACCTTCTTCAACTGATCCTCAAAGGGAAAATTGAGGGTCGTCGTGGATTAGGGTTAAGAAATATCAGGGAATGGACCGGCATGAAGAGTGTGGAAGAACTGTTCCGCGCGGCGGAAAACAGGGATGTTTTCGCCAGAGTGATCGCCAACGCCAGGGAGACCAGACATGGCACTTAAAGAAGAAGAAAATTAATAGCAGGTTTCAATAAATCATATAAATGCATATCAACAAATTACAATGGGTCAAGGTGGTTTTTGAAAATATTTCTCTATATTATTACATAGAAATTCTCAAGTTTTAGTGTCAGTTAACTTATTACTATCTCGCCATTGCGATCACGAAAATTTTCGATTTCGACATTTTGATGTTTTTATACGTTTTAAAGGTTCCTGAATCATTTTCACTAAGGTTGAGAAAAATGTCTGTCTGTCTGTCTGTCTGTCTCTGTGTGTGTGTAGTCAAGATTACGCAAAAACGGTTTAAGCTAGAAATATGATATTTAGTATACGGGCATTATTCAAAATTCGTAGTTTTCTATCAACTTTTGAGAAATGTAGCTCAACCGGAAGAGGGTCATTACCTACAACGTTTTGATTTTTTTTCCTCTAAAGTGACCGTAAAAATAAAGATATATGTTTAATAGTTTTTCATATGATTAAAAATTGTATAAAACTGCTATATATAGATTTTCAGCTAGATTGAATCGCTGAAAGTACCAGAATTAATTTTTTAACACTGCAAATCACACGCCAACACCTGACGTGGTGCCATCAACAAAGAGCCAAACATGCGCTGGTTTAATAAATATTATTTATTAATTTTAATTTATAATTAAATAATTTTAATTTACATATAATATATGTTATTTAATCCAATTCAAATTGCGAGATAGTCGAGTGGAGACACTCCAGCTTATTTTATCTATTCCTAAAATTTCCTGGAGGTTAGGCTCAAGAATGTTATGGAGAAGGAATTCACCCTAACTCACAACAAACTTTATTTTTTCTTTATAGCATTAGAACTTTTTTTGAGAAATACAAAGTTTGTAGTATAACTGCTTTTTGGATAATGATTGACACTTTATCCAAAAGTACTAATACTTTTAAATTATCTTTAAATTACACTGAAGATATTACTTCAACCGACATTACTATTGGAACTATATTAATGCTAGTTAATTTCCATAGTTCAGCTCCATCGTGAGATTTTGATATTTGTTGTATTTTTCCTTTTCCCTTTTGAATATTTTGTGGGGTAATGGGATCCCTACCTCTATAATTGCTGACTCTTTCTTCTTTTTATCTATTAAAAGAAGAAACTTATCTAAGTGGCGCTAGGATATTAGAAAATTATTAGTCGCAGCAAACACATTTCTCTAACAGTCTCTTTTCTGAGCCATCTCCATTCAACGCCTATTCTCTCCCAACTTCTTCAAGTTCTCCTTTACCTTTGGTCTACCAACTCATGGTTTCTCACTTGGTCTCCCCATGAATAACCTAGTTCCTTGGTTGTCTTTCGCACTCTTCTAATCTAATTATTTTATTCTTTGAATAAAATTTAAACTATGATAAATTTTCGTTTTGTTAATTGTAATGTACTATTAATATAAGTCTTTTTTTTAAAAATTTATCAATATACATACATTTATTTTAAATATTCTCAAATAATACACCTATTTTAACATTATAATTAAATATACACATTTTAAAGAATTATAATTATTAATAAGTATGAAAAATTCTAAAGTCGCTTTTGGATTTTAGAGGTTATGAAACGCGAAGATATGCAAAAAATTTTAAATTCTGAGCAATGTGAAGACAAAAACCTTTTTTTTATAGAAGAAGATGTATATATATATGTATTTAAAATTACTTTATTTAAATGAAATTTGATCATTAAAATTAAAATAAAAATGAATATTATATTTTAATTATTCTTGGTGGAAATTGCTAGAATTATTATAATATTAATTTTATAATTATTATCGATTATGTATGGACACTTTATATAAATTCTAATTCATAGTTTTATAACAAAAATTAATTTTTGAATCTTTAAATATCCATATTAATAATGATAATATTAAAAAAAATATTAATGAAAATATTTTTTTAGTAGAAGAATGGCGGTTATTTTTGCAAGGTATATTTAAAAAAATATATTCAGGTTATAATTTAATTAAATATAGGAATAATGCAAATTGTAAATTAATTTAGAAAAAAATCCATTCTTTGGTTCAAATCACGATTTTCAATTATTATATTTCTATTTTCATTAAAAGCTAATCAAAACATCAATGAGTTTCATTTAAATTCCATTTTTATTTTTCATTCATATATTTTAGTATTCATTCGTATGGGGTTCATGCAGTCGTGTAGTATTATTAATTTCTTTCATTAATTTTAAAATGAATTCAACACACTCTTTAATAGATTATGGAAAATTACCTATTTATATTCAGTTTCCTTTTTTTAATATTTTTTTCTGATTTTTCCAAATATGGATTTTTAGTATTGGTTTACTATGTTCTTTCTACTAACCAAATCGAGTGCAAATGATATTGCCTTCAAAACAGTTATGAGGACGTTTCCTCTCAGCTAAGTTTAAAAATAAACTCAATATGAGCGATTTAACTTCATTAAAAATTGTTGACAAATTAGAGCTAATTCAATTAAAAATTTAATATATGTATATTTTTATTACTTCTTTTAATTAATAGCATTTAATATAATTTTAATTTAATTTTTTCCATTAAAGATAGGAGGTAAAAAATGAATAAAAAATAAAATAAAATAATATTCTAATAGAAGGAATGATACACTTTTATTTATCCTCACGGAAGATATTAAGTAGAGTGTATCTGAGCTCTCTTTTATATTAGTATTAAATTAGAATTAGAAAAAATGACAATTTTAAAATCCCAAGGAATTCGTTTTGCTTTCTCAATTTTAACATCCTCCCAATAAATGAAGTTAAATTCCGATATTGTGATGCTTAAACTTCCATAAACGGATCAAATAACAACCTATTATTAAATCGGATTTAATATAAAAACGTTTTGAGTGTTTATCAAGAAACACCATTTAGAACGTGTATGATCTTTTATCTCTTCAAGAATAGTTACAAGTAAAGTAATTTTTTTCATTACCACATGATTTTGATATATTATTTCTCAATCATACTAGAGTCAAACGAAAATTTTATGAAAAATCCTTCCAAAGAAGGCCTTAGAACGGATTTTTTAAAAAAAAAGTTTTTCATAGAATTATCTCCTACAAAAATGAACTTTCAAATTTCAAACATAACTTCTGATTGAATTTATTAAAAATTTATCATTTTGAATTACTATGATTGCTTAACTATAAATGGGAATCCAATTGGCTCGAAGTCTGAAATTCATAAGTATAATAAATATTGATAAGTTATTTATTTATTTATTCGATCTTAAAAAAGATAAAGAACCAGTATTATGTGTACATTTTTGATTCCATATTTTGTTTTTTTTTTTATTATCGTGATTCCATTTTTTCAAAGAAGCTATAAATAAGTAATTTAGCTAAAAGATATATATAAACTTATTCTATTCATAATTAAAAAAGAAAATAGATAACTTTTATTCTCACCTGAGAGTTTAAAGAAATTGAAATTTTTTTAGTATTTTTTTTGGGATTTAATGGTAATTGGGGTATACAAGGATCGTTTGAAACTTTTAAAGGGCTGGAAAAAGTTAGCGCATGCAAATGAACAATTAAACTATAATTAAATCAATTGCCATTAAATAATAATTAAACACTTAAACAAATTGTGAATGAATAAACAACACCTTCTTACCCATGTTAATAAACTATATCAATCTATAAAAAGTGCTAAAAAAGTAAATGAGGTTAATTTGATAAAGACTTATGTTTAAAAATTAATCATAATAGGTATTAAAAGATGAATTTATATAAAGGGGGATTTAAAATTGGAGTTATAAAATCAGATTTAATCAGAATCTATCTTTTTAAGAAAATATACAAAATTCATATAATACATAATAAGAGAATTATAATATATGATGATGCATATTTTTTAAATTCTTTATATTTTAAGAGAGATATCTTGTATGTCTATCAATAATTTAGTTGAAGGAGATATATCTTAACCGTAAAAGAAAAAAAAGAAAAAAAATCCAACTAGACCTTTACACAAGATCTCCAAGAACAGAAGGATGGATTCAGTTTATTAAATATAGGTAGTATATTTTAATTTGTGAGGATTATTATTAAATTTTTTATATTTTATTTATATTATTTTTTTATCCTAATAAATTTATTGTAACTTATATCATAGATTATTCAGCGATGTTAAAACATGATATAGGAAAGAACTCATTTAAATTCTATTCATATTCGGTTTTCAGGCAGAGTACAGATGAGGAAACACATAAATTTATAAGAAATATGTTTTAGGGTGAAATTGAATTAATATTATATTATATGTCGATAAATTTTACTTTAAATTAATTATATTAATATTACACACAAATTCAATCTAGATATACATTATTAGGAAGATAATCTTGTTAAAATAATAATAATTTTGATTTTGTAATAGGATTTATAAGCACTTTTAAAAATAAATTCAAAAATGTATAATAAACAAAAAGCTATATTTTATGCGAGAAAAGGAAATCTCAGTGTTAATATCCTTCTCACTTCTTCCACATAAATAAGAGAGTTTCCTTACGCTAGAGCCACACAAAAAGCAGTTTCAAGCAGAACGCGCTATGTGGCATTACAGAACAGTAGAGTAATAACTTTCAAGCAATCAATTAAAACTAAAGAACTGTTAAGCACGTGATATCTGGTAAATCCTATTACACAATACTTGTTTGATAGATGCTGCTCAACAGCATAGCTACTTCATAACGCTTATTGTTTGAAATTGTTTTTTGTGTTATTGGGGATAATAATTTAGTTATATAGACTTGTCTACTTCATCCCTAGAGCCGTTCAATTTTATATTATATTATAGATAAATAAATCCAATAATATTTACTGACATTTTTATGTTTCACTTGCTGAATAAACAAAATTCTTTATAATTTTCTATAACTATCAATTTTTTTAACTCGATTGTATTGAATGATTGAATAAAATTTATTTTCATAAATAGTATATAAAAACCACATCGGATATATAATATTTAATGAATATTCTGCGAACTCGATAAATGGACAATATACAGAAGAATCTTGAGAAAGTGAGGGGATTAGGGGGCGGGGTGAATTCAATAAGGGATGTAAGTTTATAGCGAGGTTGTATTTACTGTAATGATCTCTCAACGTTATACTTATTTCACCAAAGTAATAATTTAAAAGAGAATCAAAAATAATTACGCTTTAAAAATTAAAAACATAAATAATGAAAAAACTTTAAAAAAGTAATTTATTTTACTATTCCATTAATTAAAATTCTAGTGGATAATTTAAAAAAAAATTAATTTAGGAAGAAAATGAAAGAAAAAAAATGAAATTATGACCTAATTTGTTTAGTATTTTTTTAATGGTTTTTAATTTACATATTAAATTGATAATAAAATTAATGTTTTTTTTATTATTAAACCAAAATGAAGAACGATTAAATATATAAGCTTTTAAGAGTATATTTTATTCATCTTATTGTTAGACAGTATCAATCACGAATGTACTTAAGGAGAATAAAATTAGTAAAAAATAGGAAAGCATGAATATTTATTAGTTCTGGGTAATCGATTCTTATGAACGAATAAAAATAATACGATTCTGGATTATTAGTTTCAAATCAGTATGGATTTGGAATTTAGATCTCATATCGTCGATATCATAAAAATAATATAACATTTGCATATTTCAAATAGAGATAAAAATAAAACGGAAAGGTACGCAATACTTGAAGGGAATAATAAATAGCTTCCTTTGTATTTATATTATTCACATAAAGGTAGTATATAATGGTTGAAATATTTTTATCATACTAGTTTCATTTATTTAAATTGCACATGTAATGCTATAGTTTAATTTTCAAAAAATACACGCGTTTTTACATAATAAAAAATATATACATTTATACCTAATTAATATAGTTTTGTATTCAATTATAATTATATTATAATAAATATATTAATATTATATTATAATAAATAAAGAAATAAATCTACTATATATATATATATATATATACTAGTTAATACTAGTAGTAGATAATAGCTTTAATACATTAAACATATATACTCGAATATATATATGTAAAATAATAATTATCTATATATATAAAAAAAGGTTTTTGTCTGCACATTGCTCAGAATTTAAAAATTTTTGCATATCTTCGCGTTTCATGACCTCTAGAATCCAAAAGTGACTTTAGAATTTTTCACGTCTGTCTGTCTGTCTGTCTGTCTGTCTGTCTGTCTGTCTGTCTGTCTGTCTGTCTGTCTGTCCGGAAAATTACTATTTTATAGACTCAGAATTGGCTGAACCGATTTCTTTGAAATTACATCACAATATTCTTATATACCTCTAGAGTAACATAGGCTATAAATTTTATTAATATCTTATCAATAACCGCAGAAATTAATTTTTTAAAGTTTATATAATTCTCCGTGTTGTTCATTCAAGAGCAGCTCGCGGCTCACTGTCGGCCTAGCGGAATCATTTCAAACAATGAATTATCATAGAGATTCCCAATCGAAGAATTATTATAATATTTCCCTTTTTATTTTAAATTCTAATATACAAATATCAATTCAATTAAATAATTTATTCTAAAAGTTCTCAATTTAATTAAAATATTTATTAGATCATATTTTTATCTTAAATTATTTTTTATTTAATTGAATATTTCTTCTTTTCTATAATATATATATAATAATATATAAATTTTATCATTGAATAATAAAAAAAAATATTATTTAACCTGAATTAAAATGACTGAATTATATTATCTTTGTTTTTTATTTTAATTTAATTACTCTATTATTAATTACTAAATATATATATATATTATATAAAAATTAAAATATGATGATATAAAGTAGTTTTAAATTTTTGACATTTTTAAATTGGGTATATTTTTTAAATTTATTAAAATGTCTTTTTTATTTATTATGTTTAAAAGATTCATTTTTATTATGTGATATTAATAAAAAATAACGATGCTCTGTGCAAGTCGAAACATGTTGCACATAATTAAATAACAATTGCCAAACAAAGAATATAATATTTTTTTAAATTCTTATATTTAAATATCATTTCAATTAAATAATTTATTCTAAAAGGTCTCATTTTAATGCAATTTATAATTTTCTTCTAATTCAGATTTAGGACAAATCGTACAACATTATATCAAATCTCGCTAAGAACATTCAATATTTTTGTACACAAATTATTCAGAGTATTGGCTAAGCGTATCACTCACAATCAGTTTATATTGAAATTTATATAAATTAACAAAGTAAAAATTTTTATTTGTTTAAATTTTATTATAATGAATCAAAAAAAATTAAATATATAGATCACATGATTAAGAGAAGCAAAAAACTTAACAGAAAATAACTGTTGGATGGAGGTCGGACATGACAGAAACTGTAAGCGAAATCTTCATATTGCGACGAATAATTTTCAAATCCCCTAGCACCACAGAATTTAAGTTTCTTTTAAGGAAAATAACTATGATCTAAAAAAATTAATAAATGAACTTAATAATAAAAAATCAAATAAATCCATTAATTTAAATTAATACTATTAATGAATGTATATATTGTTAATTTATCTTTAGTTTTATCAATACTTTTATACCGTTAATTTTTATAAATTGTCTCAAGTCTCTATTTTTGCATTTTCTCAAGTTTCATTATAATTAAAAATATTCAATAATAATCTAGCAATGAAAATAAAATACCAAAATGTAATGATCAAGAAATATTATACTCTATTTCACTATTATAACATATACAATACTTAAGAACCATAGGCGGAGGAAATATTAGGAGATATCATTGCGGGTTCAGGCCAAATCGACCAACATTAATTAAGATATTTTCATTATGACTGATATTAGGAAAAAAACCGCGAATTCAATATTTCTGTTCACTAATTATTTGTAGACTTTAGTAAAACATACGCATAACTCAATAGATCCGGATAAACTTTTTCAAATTTTCAATCTTCAAATTTCTCTTGAAGGTAGTAAAGAAAGAATAAGATGCGGAAATCAATTGTAAAATATTAGGTTACTCAGACGACTTAAATATAATAGGAGATTCGGCAATTGCAATTACAGATAGCGAGGAAAATTTAATGGAGGTTTGAAATTAATAGTGATAAGAAAAAATATTTAGTAACAAAGAGGAAGAGTATTAACATACAAAATCTTAAGATGCAAAATGTAGAATTTGAATATGTAGAAAAATTGAATGTAATCACGAAGGATAATAATATTTGAGAAGAATTTAAATCGGGGTTGCAATCGGGAAACGCCTGTTATCTGCAATAAAGAGGCTTATCTCTTCAAAATTATTATCAAAGGGAATATATAAAAAGATTATTTTGCCTGTTGCATTATATGGGTGGGAGGCATGGTCTATGACCCTTGGAGATGAGAGTAGATTCAGAGTATTTGAGAATAGGATTCTTCCCTGCATTTATTGGCCAAAGAAAGATGAGGTCACCGGGGAATGGGAGAGACTGCATAACAAGAAATTGCATGGCCTCTCTGCATCTTCAGAAATAGTTAGGGTTATAAAAGGGAAAAAGCTGCGATAGGCAGGGCACGTGGCAAGAATGGGAGAGGAAAAAGATATTGGTGGGAAGACCGATTGGAAAACGTCCGCTTGGAAAACCAATGACGCGTAGGAAGGGACGTAAGAGAGATGGAATAAGGGCTCAGGATAGGGACACTTGGAGAAATGTGGTTGTTGCGGCTAAGAACTTTAGAGTATCTTTGAGCCACATAGGTAGATAGATATAACATATACAATAATAATATATATAATTAATATAGTGATTAAATTAAAATATATTTTTTAAATAAGAACACAAAAAGAAATGAATGTTTTATGTAATATACTGATTGAAACAAAATGGATGAAAACCTTTTAATACTTTCAACCACCAAATACTATGTACAACTCGGGGGTACAGGGGGCGGAGCCCCCGTCTAGGTGTGAAGAGCGCCGAAGGCGCTCTGAGCAGCTAGTATTACATATTTTAATATTTCTAAGTTGGTATCACAATTTATTATTATTATTTATAAATAATTAATATTATTAATTAATATTGATGAATAAATAATATTAATTATATTAATTTAATATTAATAAATAAATAATATTAATTGTATTACTTTAACATTCCTAAGTTAGTATCACAACAATGAGAAGGGATTGTTGTGTGTTAAGGTTAGGTAAATTAGATTTTATAAAATTGGAAAACCATTAGATATACTCCTAAGTTATTTAACCAATTTGTTTTTAGGTCAGAATATATTTATTGTATTATATCTTATATTTAAATTTTTTTTTCTAGTGTAATAAAATGTTTTTAGTAAACAAATCTGCGAATAGTCGATTTGATGATATATATATATACTGGGTGGGGAGGTCAACCCGCACAATTCTAAGTATTAAAAACAGTTTTTTAGTCATATATTGCAACATATCTTAAGAACATAAATGGAAATTTTAATTCAAACAGAAAAAAATGTTTATTTTTAGAATATGACTCCAGTAAGGGGGTGACCACCATTTTGAACACAATGTCTAAGTCTCATATTGAAATTCTCTGACACGTCTTAGTGTCACTGGTCTTACCACACGAGCTTCTTGTTCAATCCGAACTTTCAAATCCTGTACGATTGTTGGACGTGTCTCAAAAACTTTCGACTTTAAATGTCCCCATAGAAAGTAATCTCAAGAGCTCAAGATCTGTAACTTCGGCCACTTTCTAAATACGCTGGTACAGCGGTACTTCGCTGTTCATCAGATCAATGTTCAATGATTACTAACTTCCAAATGTGTACAACGGTTGGGTCACCGCCTACTTCCCTCACTGCACACCTCCTCTACTCTACTAGCTTTGTTAATCCTGCACTTTAACTGCCCCACACTATATATATATATATATATTGTTCTAATATTACTCTAATTGTATATTTTAATTTTAAAACAAAATCAATAAAATTTGAGTGTAATTTAAAACAATAATAAACTGATACAACTATTATAATTTTAACATATAGTGAAAATAATTTTTCTTGGAAAATCATTTATAAAAATGGCTTTAAGAAAAGTGTAACGATTTTGATCAAAATAATAGCTAAAAAAAAGATAAAATTATTTTAAAATGTTTAATGGATTTTAAATAAAATCATATGAACCATTAACTAATTTAATTTGAAAAAAAAAATATTAAAAATAAATCTGTTCAATTAATTTCAACCATTATAGGAACGACGGATTGGTATTGAATTTCAAATATATATTTAAATGAACAATGATGAGAGGGTGGCAATATAAAGGAGAGCTTGGGGGAATCAATGGAGGTGATTGAAGATAAGAACGGTTGGAGAAATGTAATTGTTGCGTCGTTCATGATTTTATTTTAGAGAATTGGGCTGGGTGACGTCGTTCATTTCTATTCCAAACTTGAATTTAAAATTATTATTATATTATTGGGAGGCAGCTAGCCGAGCGTGCAGCGTAGCAATTTTCTACACATGAAGTCGGCGTTCGATTCCAACTAAGAACAAATTTTTCTAATAAATTCAATTTAACATAAGCTGCTCCAGGAACTGTCAGTTTCTGGTTCTATACATTCGGAGGGCAACGGGAAACCACTGCATTAACATTCCCAAGAAAAATCACCATGGCTGGGCAGCTTCTAAGGCCACACTAGTCATGATGATGGCCAAACTCCGAAGGTAGACGTCACTTTAAGAAGAAGATTAGATTATTAATTATATGTATAATTAAGTAATGTTTAATATTCTACGAATTATCCCAATTATATAAAAGAAATTTAATAATTATATTGGAAGTGTGTTATGATAATAATGAAATTATGAAATCAGCTTTGTGCTAATGATTAGAAACAATTTTTCTCATAATTGTGTTAAGAAATTATGAATAATTTATATATAAATAGAATAGTTTAAATAATATCTATTGAAATATAGTTATACATTGAATATATTATTGTCCATAAATAAATAAATTGGTGAGACGAGAAACAATTTTATTCGTTTATTTTTAAATTTAACGATTATTTGACAATAAATATTTATATCTATTAAAAACTTGAATAAAAAACTGTAACTATATATGTATAAATAATTAATAAGTTTTTAATATGTTTTATAAAATGCCTAAATTTAAATAAAAATGGTAGAAAAATTAAATTTTTATGAAAAATTAATATAAAAAATATTAATATCAATTGCTTCTTAAGTAAACAAAGGAAAATAAGCTGGAGAGTCTCCACTCGACTATCTCGCATTGAATTGGATTAAATAATATATATTATATTTGAATTAAATTTAAATAATTAAATTATAAATTAAAATTAATAAATAATATTTGTTGATGGCACCACGTCACGTGCTGGCGCGTGATTTGCAATGTTAAAAATTAATTCTGGTACTTTCAGCGATTCACTCAAGCTGAAAATCTATATATAGCAGTTTTATACAATTATTAATCATGTGAATAACTATCAAACATATATTTTTATTTTTACGGTCACTTTAGAGGAAAAAAAATCAAAACGTTGTAGGTAATGACCCTCTTCCGGTTGAGCTACATTTCTCAAAAGTTGATAGAAAACTACGAATTTTGAATAATGCTCATGTACCAAATTTCATCATTCTAGCTCAAACCGTTATTGCGTAATCTTGTCTACATATACACTCACACACACACAGATACACACAGACATTTTTCTCAACCTTATTGAAAATGATTCAGGATCCTTCAAAACGTATAAAAACATCAAAATCTCGACATCAAACATTTTCGTGGCGAGATAGTAAAAATGTACTAAATATCTTATATTTAGTCCCATATACAATAAAATAAAAATAATAAATTTAATTTAATTAATGTATTATATAATATTTGAAAAACTATATTAACATCAAGTTTAACAAAAATGTATTCGAACTTTCGAAAATTTGAACAAGATTTTTTATTATATAGGGAGAGTGTGAACTAATAAAGGGAATTATCTATATATATATAATCTAAAACATTACATATAATAATATAATAATGAGTACTATATATATATATAATATATAATATATGAAATAAAAATTCGAGTATAAAATTAAGAAAAGATGTTTAAAATTTAAAATGAGAAAATTTTTAAAAGGAATAAATGATCTAAGAAATTGATTTTTCTCTTATGAATCTAGAAATTTTTTGATCATATTTCATCAAATGTCGATTTCGGTGAATTGATTGATTCAATTTAAAATACACTGACCACACAAGATTTATCAATTGAGAGAGGACGAATAAATTTTCCAAGAATTCAATCTCTTTCTTTTTCATCTGATAATGAAGAGTCAAGGTAAATTGTCAATAAGTCATTTGAATTTCAAAATCTAAAAAAAAAATGATATTTTATACACTTTGTCTTTAAATTTTAATAACGTACAGAAAAAGAGGAGTTCATTAAATGTCTTTGAAAGGGAGAAGGAAAGTATTTATTGCTAAAATAAAAATTATTTGATTTCAAATAAAATGAACCTTATTAAAGTGATCTGCACAAATCATTTTTATATTTATGAGATTAAACTTTTTTTCAACTTGAAATTATATTAAAAAATGGAGACAAAAATATACAAATTATCAAAAAACCTCATCAAATAATGATGAGATTAAAATTTAATATATATATATATATAATTTTCTGAATCACAAAGAAAAAGTGTTTAATGAAATCCATTAGGAGAGGGAAAAGCTTGAAAGATTAAACATTAATCGAAATTCAAAAGGGGAAAGAGAAAAAAAGAGGATATGACTTAAAGCTATAAATCTTAAATCAGGAAATTCAATGAAAAAAGAAGGTATTATTTTTTTATTCGTATTATTTTCTATTAGGAATTCTCTCGTCTTTTTAAGATTTTTTTTCTTTTTAATTAAAAGCAATTGAAAAAAAAGTCTTACACCTGGGGAAATTTAACTAAAACGAAATGAAGATAAGAAGGTAATGAACAAGTAGTAGTTTCTGCACAAAAAAATGCAATTTTGATAAGCTTTCATTTCTTAGTATAGACAATTCAGGTAAGATAGGAAGTTTAAAGTTGATAATCGAATTATTTATTTATTCTTTATATTTTTACTAGTAGAGATAGTATTGCAATCACGAAAATTTTCGATGACGAGATTTTGATGTTTTTATACGTTTTGAAGGTTCCTGAATCATTTTCACCAAGGTTGAAAAAATGTCTGTGTGTTTGTGTATATATGTATGCGTGTATGTAGACATGATTAGGCAGAAACCGTTTGAGGTAGAATAAAGAATTTTGATACACGGACATTATTCAAAATTCGTAGTTTTCTATCAACTTTTGAGAAGTGTAGCTCATCCGGAAGTGGGTCATTACCTACCATGTTTTGATTTTTTTTCCTCTAAAGTGACCGTAAAAATAAAGATATATGCTTGATAGTTTTTCACATGATTAAAAGTTGTATAAAACTGCTATATATAGAATTTCAGCTTGATTGAATCACTGAAAGTATCGGAATTAATTTTTTAACATTGCAAATCACGCGCCAGCACGTGACGTGGTGCCATCAACAAATATTATTTATTAATTTTAATTTATAATTTAATTAATTAAATTTAATTCAAATATGATATATGTTATTTAATGCAATTCAATGCGAGATAGTCGAGTGGAGACACTCCAGATTTTTAAATAGAAATATAAGGATAAACTTGAGTTATGTTGGGAGTTTTAATTCTATTGAGATAAAATTAATTTCATTCGCATTTCAATGAAAAATATTATTTCTTGTTTTTTTTTAAAAAACAATAGTATATTAAAGTAAATAAATATAGATATATATATTCGTAAGGTTAAATTAAAAATTATTATCTTGATTTTTGGATGAAAACAAAAAGAAAATGAAAATTGGAATAACATCCGGAGTTGGAATTACGCAGAGATACTTAAAACCGAAGTTCGAAGACAATAGAAATTAATAGAAATGCTTTTCATAATTTTTTTGTATGTATGTATGTATGTATGGATATGGATGAACGCTCAAACATCTACACCGTTTTACAGATTTAATTTTATGGTTTAAATCCCGAAAGAACGATCGCTACCCGGATTTCCGATTTTTCTGGCTTTGTGCCAACTCTATTAAACGTTTTGGAAAAAAATATTTTTCCTCTATAAATAAATTTTTTATTTTCTTTTATTAACTTTTTTTATTGGTTTCTGGAATAAATATCCATTTTAGCCATCTTATGCATTTATTAAAATTTAATTATTCTAATCAAAAACAAGGACGGGAGCCTTCCCGGGAAAAACAGCCAGATAAAATTAAAGAACTTTATATTTTGATGAAGACGTTTCGAGTACGAATTGCACTCATCTTCAAGGAAAACCAATTGTTAAAATTACCCACAATAATAATTTTGACGTACAATTAGGTATACAAATATTTTTGACAATTTGTTGACCTTGAAGAAGAATACGACTCATGCTCGAAACGTTGGCATCCAAACATAAAGATTTTGTATCTCCATCTGAGTCGTTTTTCCGGGTTCTCGCCCTTGCTTATCATTATATATCATAGCCATCAATCTCAAGATATCCATTAATAATTTTAATTTTAAAAATAAGAGAACATTGACAGGATTCGATCTCTTGACCTCAAGTTTTGTTGGTCAGAGCTACATGTTAATCACTATTAACGTATCTCAGGTATATTTTTTATGGTATATACAATTATAAAATAAAAATAAGGAAGCAAAAAATTTCTGATTTGTTGTATATTGATAGAAAGTTAATATATAACATAATTGTAACATTTTACTTTAAATATTATAAACTAAAAAAAAACAAAACAAACAATAAATAATAATAATAAATTTTTGCTCAGTTATTAATATTTAGATTAAACTTTAAAAATAGTGATTATAATTTCTTTAACATATGCAAAGATAGATACGATAGATAAGAATCGTTACATTCAACACGCTCTCAAGTATAATAATTATTGAAAATTGCTTCTTCATATCTTTCCCAGAGAATTCTATTATGAATAAATTAACTTTACGTTTCTACGTAATAACAAAATTAGAAGACATTTTATAATTACATTAGACGTGTGTTTTCATGGTAATGAATTCATGAAATCAGCTTTCAACTAATGATTAGAAATAAATTTTCTCGAAGTGCCAAGAAATTATGAATTATTTTTACTTGTAATAATAAAAAAAATATTTTAAAAAAATGGAATGCTTAAATAGTATAATAAAATAAAGAAAATTTGTGAGATGAGGAAAAATTTTTTTTTTTTTTAAATGACATTGTTATTCTTTGTTATTTACTTTGATCTATCTCTGGGGCTCTACGGAACTCGAGAGTTCTTGGCCGCAGCAACCACATTTCTCCAAGTGCCCCTATATATTATAATAGATAAAATAACAGGATATATATATATAATATATATATATTATATATTATATCCTGAGCCACAACCATCCAACTCCTACCTCTCTCCTACCTTTCTATATTGTCCGCCTACCGAATCCTTGGTCTTCCAAGCGGACGTTTACCGATCGGTCTCCCCACTAATATATTTTTCGCCATTCTTTCCTCTCCCATTCTAGCCACGTTCCCTGCCCATCGCAGCATGCAAACCCTTTTTTATTCAATTATCTATTATAATTTAAATTAATTTGGTTTAAATGATTAAAATTGACTTTTATATAATTATGTTTAATTAATTAAGAATACTATAACAGTAACAATGACATTTAAAAAAAAAATCTGGAGTGTCTCCACTCGACTATCTCGCAAATTTGAATTGGATTAAATAACATATATTAATTTAAATTAAATTAAATTAATTAAATTATAAATTAAAATTAATAAATAATATTTATTGAACCAGCGCATGTTTGGCTCTTTGTTGATGGCACCACGTCACGTGTTGGCGCGTGAGATTTGCAGTGTTAAAAAATTAATTCTGGTACTTTCAGCGATTCAATCAAACTGAAATTCTATATATAGCAGTTTTATACAATTATTAATCATGTGAAAAATTATCAAACATATCTTTATTTTCACGGTCACTTTAGAAGAAAAAAAATCAAAACGTTGTAGGTAATGACCCTCTTCCGGTTGAGCTACACTTCTCAAAAGGTGATAGAAAACTACGAATTTTGAATAATACCCATGCACCAAATTTCATGATTCTAGCTCAAACCGTTTTTGCGTAATCTTGGTTACATACATACACAGATACAAACACACACAGACATTTTTCTCAAACTTAGTGAAAATGATTCAGGAACCTTCAAAACGTATAAAAACATCAAAATCTCAACATCGAAAATTTTCGTGATCTCTGGCGAGATAGTAACATGAATATTGTTTCTTGTCTCAAATTAATTTAAATATATATATTTTAACTCTTTATATACCTATTAAGTGTGCTTATATATTAGCTTTAGGAATCTATATACGAAACTATAATAAAAATAGTTTTAAAAAAAGTATTAAAAACAATAACATTTCAAATTTGTATTTGTATCTATTGAAATTCAAACATATTTGTTGTTCTGAACAATTGGTATAATAGATATTATGTATATTTAAATTTGTATGTGTTACTATGAAAAGAGAAAATTTCTATTTTATACAAATGTATCATCTGTTTTGGATTCGACAACCAAAGATAAATGGATTTGGAAGGGTAAAAGCGTAGGGGGCAATCAAGAAAAGACAATCGATGAATGTTAGTTAAGGAGCTCTGAGTAAAGTGCTGTGTTTGGGCTTTAGAAATTATATCATTCGAAAAAACAAATCAATGAAATGATGGTTGAAATGGAAGAGGAGGAGAGCAAAGAGATTAAAGGAGATACTCGTCTTTCCATCATTCGATTAGCCATTCGAGTCACATTGAACAAAAAGAAAAATGACTAGAATATTTGATTCGATGCATAAAGGAAATGGAAAACTAATAATACAAGTAATATTACATAAATACTATATATATTTATGTATATAATATTTTCAATATATATATATATATATTCTTTTTGCACAACGAAAGGAAATTGAAAGTGATAAGAATCGATGACGTTTCCTACAACACGCAAATCTCAAATTATTACACATTTCATGAGAAATCAGGATGAAAATTATTTCGAAAAAGAAACTATAATATAATACAAAGGGAAAAAAATTTAAAAGATTAAGAAATAAGTTGTAAAAAAATAAACCAAAAATATATTTTAGAACTAATTAAGATACTCTTGAAATAAATCTTTTCAGTACAAAATTATAATCTAGTAATATATAGGATGAATACAATATTATATATATATATATTTATAAATATATATATAATATTCTATTACTCAATTATCCATTGAATGGAAGAGATAGGAATTGGTTAGAATAATGAAATTAGAATTGAAGCAGGCTAAAAGACATTTGGAGGAATGTGATTGCTGCGACTATAAATTCGAGTAGAGCTGCTCATCAGAGATATCGATAGTAGATTATTTTCATTTAAATATCTTATTTTTATTCACACAATTTTAAATAAATATTGTTGATTGAATAGCTATTCAACATTTAAATGGTAAAATAAATACAAACAAATATTCCAAAAAAAAGAGGATTATTAAAGTATTTTTTTTAATCATTAAATTCAATATTTCCTGGAATAACTTTCATCCATGTTTGAAATTTATCGATTTGTTTTTCCGAGTCAGTAATTTTATAACAAATTCCGTTGAGACGAATATAATAATTAATCCGCTTTTTTTATTCTTTGATCCTTTGGAATGCAGAAAAAACAATAATAATCGCAGCTTTTATTTTAAATTGCTTAATTTTTTTAAACATTATTTTTTCATTTGCATTTATTTAATTAATTTAATATAATTGTACATATATATTTAATATAATAAAAGACATTAAATAAATAACTTTTGAAGAGAATAGAAGAGAAATGCAGAAATAACAACAGTTAATGGCCCTCTGTTTGTAAATTTTACTGAATTCTATTTATTTTAATAAAATTAGAAATGAATTATGACTTGTTCTTAACTTGGAAAACTTTGAATATCTGTTTTGTGCAGAATTTATACATAAATAATTCAAAACTTAAAAGAGAAATTAGGAAAATGTCAACTTGACAATTTCATAAAAATTCATAGAAATATATTTTGTTTTATTTTATATATAAAATTCATTTTATAAATAATAATACAATTAATATTTTAATTAAAATGATAGCCTATTAATAATAACCTCAGATGCAAGTATGGAGGCTTTATAATATTTTTAACTGCTAAGAACCTAAAAGCTTTCTGTTTTCCCTTATTTGTTTATTATTCTTATTAATAATTTAAAATTTGGGGTTTATAATGTTAGATACTTTATTTTATTTAAATTCTTTTGAATTAATTATTATTAATTTATAATTTGATCCTTTCTTTACAATTGATATATGTTTAGTGTAAATTTAATATATAATATAGTTATATATAGTATAGGTATATATAGTTATATGTCTGCACGCATACATTCACATTTTATCTCAATTGTGCCTGTACAATTAGAATAGGTGTGAAGTAGAAATTGGAATAACTTATAACCTGTCAATCAACCTTCAGACTTAAAATTCGATTTCACAAATTTGGGTCAGTTTTAATTGTTAAGCCGATCAAAGGTCCTCGATATAAAGGCTAGAAACTTGGAAACAGGTAGTAATAATAAAACAATACATACCTGTATTGAAATAGTTAGAAATTCACATATGTAATAAATTAGACTGGAAACTTGTGACCTTTGGCAAGAAAGTAATTTTCATAAACTAACCCCTCCCCATCACCTACCCCTTAACTTAAATTAGCTGTCGTGGAGAATATACTGGGCAGAGAGATAGAGGCAGAATGCAGTAGAGTCGTTACTGATCCTCGACACTCATTTATATATATATAAATTATATATTATACTTAATAGATAATTCGCCATAAATATAGGTTAAGATCTTAATTGCAAAGAATAAATTATCACTAAAATAGCATTATCAATTTAGGTAAACTTAAATAATAGATTATAGTGATACTATAGTCATATAATTCCAAACTTAAGTTGATGAGTTTTTGCTATCAAAATTAAAATGGGTCGTAAAATTCCAACGTAATATTCAAAAATAATCTGGCAAATAAAAGTTGTTTTTGACCTCAAATCCATGAGATTGATGTATTCTGGATTTATTGTTTTTTTTTATACTTCTCTTATTATCTTTTCTGTTTGTTTGTTTTTTTTATCTCTTAAATATTTTTATATTTCCTTTTTGTTGATAAAACGAAGTTTCCTTTTGACTAATATCTTATATATTCTATAATATGAATATCTTTTGTTTTTTTTTTCACTTCAGGAATCTATTCATATCTGGCTGTGATTTGAGAGAAGTAATATTCCAGCCGCTGTCAGCTTCCAAAAGTCCGATATTGATTTCTTTACGAGGCAGGTGTCGTCGAGGACATGGATGATGCCGCTTCAATCTTAGAATGCTTCCACATTAAAACGATTTATCTTTTTTTTACCTTTGAAGAAAGAAAAAAAATAAATTTAATAAGAAAAGCGTTTTGACAAATGGTTATATTAAATTAATTCACACTTGAGACATGAATGGAACATGTCTTTTTGTTTCTTTGTTTCGATAATTAGGTTTGAAAAAAAATAATTTTTAAGTAAATATGTAGGTCATTGTGTTAAATTGGAGTTAAAACAAAAGACAAATATTAATTCTGTTTGACATTGTAGTACCAATTGTTATTTTATTTTACTCTCTCTTGAATCTATCTTAGTTATTTTTCATTTTCATCATACAAATATAAAGGTGCATAGAAATCATGTAATTTGTACTAATTTAAACTTTTACATTTCTAAATTGTTATTCATGCAAAAGTATTTTGTTATATAATGAAATAACATCTACTCACATCTTTCAATGTTTTTTTATATTAAATATTATACAAATTAAAAGAATTATAACACTAGAAACATTTTAGTATTTTATATAAATTAAAATTAACCTAAAAAAATAATTAATATTATGTATTAAGAATAATTATTTAATAATAGGTGAAATTTTCAATTTTATTGATATAAGTGCTTTATGCGCATTTAAGTTAACACCTTATCAAAAATATCTTCTGACGATGAAGTAACATTCAAAATGCGCATAAAACAAATTAATCAATAAAATTTATTCCTATTAAGTATTATATTTTTTTCCTATTAAGTATTATATTTTTATACACTTTTACTTATTAAATTTGATTTTAGTTTAGACATTAAATATTTTTGATAAAAGATATATAAAACAAATTTTATTAACATAGAATAAATAGGGGTCGATTTGACCCAAGGGGCCGAATGGGGGTGGATTGGGACTCGAAGTCAAAATAGTTCTTAATACGCAAATCACACATACCTAAGGGTGCGTTCACAAAGAAAGCTGGTTTCAAGTAACTTGTTTTCAGCGCTGGCTCCAAGCGCTTGAAAATTTTGTTGTGTGTACACAACAAACGCTTGCAAAGAAAGCTTTAGTCTTTTCTGAGCTCTCGTTGAGACAATGTCTTCCTCAAGTGATGAAGAGTTATTTTTGCTTGAAAATATCGAATTAAAAATTCGAAGAAGGAAAGTCGGTGTTCATGCAATTAACCGTGGAAGATGTAGGTTTGGGGAATACCACCATCTATTTCCTCAATTGAAATTGGACAAAGTGAGGTTTTTTTCTTATATGAGAATGGAGTTAACCACGTTTATTCTATTTAGTTTAGTCTATTTGCATGTAGTTTGAGGCGTTTGTCCCAAATAGCCCCTCTTCTAAAAACTTGAGAAATCAGTTCGTCAACATCCATCTGCACGGTTGTCCCACTGACTGGACTGGTTCGGTCAACAAGAGCCGGAAAACAAGTAGAAAACGTTCTTGCGTGCTTGTCAGAACTTGTAGCAAGCGCTTGCAAGTCGGGACAAGCTTTGTCTGTGAACGCACACGTTTGATACAAGGTAGACTTTTCTCGCGCCGGTTGGAGCTTGCAAGCGCTTGTCAACAAGCGCTTGTAACAAGCTTTCTTTGTGAACGCACCCTAACTGGGTATGTAAAATTTTAAAGTTATAATTGACTTAATATCATTTTCTCTATACGAAATAAAAATGAGGAGTGGCAAGGCACAAAACCGACTGACAATTTGAAATAAATTAATTTCCAAACAACACTATATATATAAAAGTGTAAAAAAAAATATTTTTAAAATTTGAAATAGAATGACTAAATTGTATTATCTTGGTTTTTATTTTTAGTTTAATTACTCAATTAATTAATTATTTACTACTATATTTTAAGTAAAATATTTTCCGACAATGAATATAAAATTAATACTTCGTAAACTACCACTTCCGATTTCCGAATATATACCATCATAAGTTTATGAATTCATGTAACTGATGTATTAAGTAATTAAGTAAATATACCAAATTTTATCAAAATCCGTTGAGCCGTACAAGCTATACACGTCTGTCTATACGGACACACAATGGACAGATATCATGCAAAAATCTCCACATGTGAAATTTGGTGTGAAAACAATATCTTCTCTCCCTGTCGTCGGTCGGTAAAAAATAAACGTATAATATATATATTTCTATATGTATCTATCTCTGTGACTCTACAGAACTCGAAAGTTCTTGGCCGCAGCAACCACACTTCTCCACGCGTCCCTATTCTGAGTCACAACCCTCCAATCCCTATCCTCTCCCATTTCTCTCATATTATCCACCCACCGTGTCCTTGGTCTTTCAAGTGGACGTTTCCTACTCGGTCTCCCTACCAATATATTTTTTGCCATTCTATCTTCCCATTCCACCTGTCCTGCCCACCGTAGCCTTCACGATTTTATAATTCTAACTATACCTGGAGATGCATGAGGTCATGCAAAAGCTCGTTATGCAATCTTCGCCATTCTCCGGTGGCCTGATCTTTCTTTGGCCCATAAATGCTTCGCAGAATCCTATTCTCAAATACTCTAAATCTACTCTCGTCACCTAAGGTCATAGACCATGCCTCACACCCATATAATACAATCGGTAAAATAATTGTTTTATATATTTCAACTTTTATTCCCTTTAATAATAATTTTGATGTGATAAGCCCCTTTATTGCATGATAACACGCGTTTCCCGATTGTAATCTCGCTTTAAACTCATCTCGAATATTATTATATAATATATATATTTAATTGGGCGAAAAGAAGTAAGAAATCTGTAGCTACTTTACTTATTGTTTCTAATTAATTAAAAATTAAGGCTAATAGTTAGTTTTATTTTATTTTCCTGAAAATTTCTTTTATAGAGATTTCGAAAAATTATATAGGGGTAGATCATCAAAAAAGTTTGTCGATCTCTGGACTAGTTTATAATTAATATTAAAGAATTTGAGAAATTTATAATTAGGATAGTAGATGTGTGTTCTTGTTTTGTTTTACTTTGTTTACAGAGGTATATTATAATAAAGCATCTTGATAAAAATTGTTATGGCTATGGCTAGTCTAAAATGTTGATATTATATTAAGATAAAAAAAATAAATAAACAATTTATAGAGCAGGTTCCCTGGTGACCGCCTTATCTGACACTAGAGGGTTATCCCGGGAAAATTCTTTAATTTTTATTTCCTATTTCCCGGGAAAAAAACAAATTATTTTTCATGTTGATTATGATGCCGATACCGAAAACTTTGTTTGTTAACTGAAATAGTCGTAATAAATATAAAATGCAAGTATACATACATACATTTGTCTTTTTGTTATAATTTTTTTTTTCTTTCTCTTTAATTTTGAGATTTTTTACAGTGAACTCTGGCAGACGGCAGTTGCCATTGCCAAATTATTTTGTATTTCACTTTTTTTTGTACATATATAGTTATATATCTGCACGTTTAATAGAAATTGGCATAACTTTTATAACTGTCAATCAACTTTTAGACTTAAAATTCGATTTCACAAGCTTGGGTCTGTTTTAATTCCCATCCCATACCTCTTGATAAGGGTTCTATATAAAATGGTTCTTGAACAGGTAACAATAATAAAATACACTATTGCACTTGACTATTAGGAAAGAAAGTAATTCTCCTCACACCTTTGAAATTAACCCCCTCCATCACCTACCCCTTAACTTAAATTAATATAAATAAGCTGTCGTTGAGAGCGAGTAAGGTAAAGACAATTATATTTTTTGATAAATAAATAAATATTATTATTTATTTATTCAAGATATATATATACAAACATTCTATATGTTATTTCAGCCCACATTTTTGGGTGGTGATAAAAATAAATAGCAAAAAGTATCAGAGTTTTCCATCTTTTAGATATATACAGTAAAAAAAACCAAAATAAGAAAAACAAAATTTTTACCGACCGACGATAGTAAGGGAGGTATTGTTTCCACACCAAATTTCACATGTGGAGATTTTTACATATCTCCACGAATCATGCATTTTCTTAACAGAAAAAAGTATTTTTAGCATGATGTCTGTCCGTCCGTCTGTCCGTATAGATGTGTACAGCCTGAACGGCTAAACGGATTTTGATGAAATTTGGTAAATTTACTTAATGCATCAGTGGGATGAATTGATCAACTTTTGGTGCAAATCCGGAAACCGGAAGTGGTAGTATTAGCGATCGACGATAGGAAGGGAAGGGTTATTTTCACACCAAATTTCACATGAGGAGATTTTTTACATATCACCACGAATCATGCACTTTGTATTGGTTTAATCCTCGGGAAAATCATATTTATTAGTTTTTTCTTGATTTAAAATTATATGACGTCATCCAGCCATTCATGACGTCACAGCCTGGTCTTACATATATATTATAAATAAAATAAAATTAAAAATATCTATGTTATATCCATATCAGTTTTTTATTACATTAATAGATATATTAAAATTATTTGAAATTGTTTCTGTAGCTGGAAATTAATTTACTTCAAACCGTCGGTCGGTTCGGACCTGGCCACCGGTCAACTTATTTTTCCCGGGAACGAAAATAATCAGGGAAAAATTACCCTCGTTGGAACTTGTGTTTACAAGTTATTTTAGTGGATTCATTTTAAATTTATGCTGAATTGTATAAACCAGAAAAGTCAAGATTTTTCTTAAGGATGAAACCATTTTTGCCCCAGGCATTTAGGCATTTATTCTTGTTTATTTATCGATCAATATTAAAAAAGTATCTTTTTTTATACAGTAAAAACAATGAATATATGAATTGTTGAATAATTTGAGCTAAGAAAATACTATCCGAAATTTTAAGAATAATTATGTTTTATGCTGTATGTGTATTTTTGCTATATGATTTTTAAGGGATGGTGGCATCAGGCTGTAGAGATATAAAAATAACAGACCCCCTCTCATATAAGCAATATTTTTTCCTTAATGTAAACAATAATAAAATTATATATGGGTATCTACAAATTGAAAAAATAGAAACATTGTAGTTTATATATAAAATAAATATCCAAACTAAAATTGTTTTTATAAATTAAATTTTTTTAAGCATTTTGTCTTCCTCTAAAAAAATTGAATTATGTCAACATATTATGAGATATAATACAAATGAAGATTACAAATAAATAGCTTAATAAACTTGATAATATATATATATCTTATCTTATCTTCTTATACGAGTAAAAATTGTTTCTCTGTTTCTCTGTTTCATTGTTCTCAAAAACCGCTCTAACGATTTTTTTGAAATTCACAACAGAGATAGTATTTATAAAGAAAAATTGAGTTTTATTGATCACATCTCACGAAACTTTATTAGTTCTTCTTAATTTAAATTTATAATATATTGATGACGTCACAACCACCGCCTGTGAGATATATATATCTATTCTTAAAATAAAATTAAAAATATTTATATTATATTCATATATTTGATTTTTTAATTTCATTAATAGTTTTACATTTAAATTATTTGAAATTGTTTCACACAACGTTTAAAAGAAGATTTATCTTTATATTCGATTCGATACATAGTAGGAGAATTAAATGACATCATCAATTTATTATAGAACGAATCCGTAAATATATTTTTAATATTATATATTAGCTATTGATTATATTGTAATTCCACTCTTAATTATATACTTACATGAAAAAGGAAATCCAATTATGAGATCAAAATTAAAATTAAAATATGATTTTTTAGACATCCTCTAGGCATTTTTAATATTAGATTTATTGATTAAAAGAAAACAAAAACAAAATTAAATTATAAATATAAATAAAACATAAAAATTATAAATATTATATACATATTCTTTGACCAATTATATGTTGCATGTTGTGAGTATGTGATTACACAAATTGGGAAAAAATCACTCAAGTTAGGCTAAGCAGACGTCTTAAATATTATAAGAGATTCGGCAATTGCAATTACAGATAGCGAGGAAAAATTAATGGAGGTTTGAAATTAATAGTGATAAGAAAAAATATTTAGTGAGACAAAGAGGAACAGTATTAACATACAAAATCTTAATATACAATTTAAATCGAGGTATCAATCGGGAAACGCCTGTTATCATGCAGTAAAGAGGCTTATCTCATCAAAATTATTATCAAAGGGAATCAAGACCATGGACGCATAGGAAGGACGTAAGAGAGATAGGACAAGGGCTCAGGATAGGGACATTTGGAGAAATGTGGCCAAGAACTTTCGACTATCTTTGAGCTATATAAATAGAAGAATACTACTTTTAACCAAATACGATGTACCACTCGGGGGTACAGGGGGCGGAGCCCCCGTCCAGCTGTGAAGAGCGCCGAAGGCGCTCGGACCAGCTGGTATATTATTATTAGCATTGTTTTATTCAAAAGAGTATAGAATTATTGATGTAGTAAAAGCTTTGAATTTATATTCACAGTAACATTTATGTTTGACACATGAAAAAGGATTTTTATTTCTAGTTAATTCAATAAAACACATTTATAGATACAAAGGGAATATTGAAACTATACAAATACTGTCAGAGGAAACTAATAAATAAATTCTATGACCATTGCTCTCGAAAATTGTTTAATTAAACCAAAATCAGAAAATCATAAATATGACATTAAAACAAATAGATATATGTATATTAGGTATATATTATTAGAGTTAGGATTTAATTTTGAAAATATCTTTTTTATTTATTCTATAAAAAATAAAATAATGTGGGAATAAAAATCATTTACTTTTCTAATGCCATATTTAGATCAACCTTATAATGTTATAGGTATATATATATATATCCATCAATCGTATTCAAAATGATTATATCTAAATTAATTGATAATATTCATTGATTGAACATGAATGCAAAATAAAATATATTTTAAATAAATAAACAATAAGCTCACACGCATTAGAATCAAATTATTAAAGTTAGTAATTTTTTGACTCATTTTTAATTATATTAAATTAAATTATCAATTACATTAGTCATATTCATACTATTAAACAAACATTATTAATTCAATATTATTATAACATATATTATCAAATTCAATAATTGATACTAGTAATATAAAACTTTTATTTAAAAAGATACACTTGGGTTATGTTTTTCACATGTGGAGATTTTTACATATCTCCACGAATATTTCTTAATTTAAAATTATATGACGTCACCCAGCCATTCATGACGTCACAGCCTGGTCTTACATATATATTACAAATAAAATAAAATTAAAAATATTTATGTTATGTCCATATCTGTTTTTTTATTACATTAATAGATATATTAAAATTATTTGAAATTGTTTCTGTAGCTGGAAATTAATTTACTTCAAACCGTCGGTCGGTTCGGACCTGGCCACAGGTCAACTTATTTTGTTAATAATTTATTTTTATTTTTTATTTTTTTTGTTAATAATTATTACATTTTTATTTGTTCGAAAATTATTTCTACTTTATTAATTGTTAATAGTTATTATATTTTAATTAACAGTTTTCGGAATTAGTATATTCTCTTATTTTATAGAGATTTTTATTGTTTGTCTCAAAAGTCTACCTTCAATATTTCATTACCATTGTATGATTCAAAATAAAATTCAAAATATTTATTAGGACATGACATGATCTTAGTACTAATTTATTTTCATTATATTAGATTGATTAATAAAATTCAAAATATTTAATAGGACATGACATGATCTTAGTATTTTTCCCATCCCAGAATATTTGCTAATATTACATGTTGGAGTTCCAATTACCTGCATATTTAATGGCAATTTCAATGCTGAATATACTTTTAAATAAAAAATTAAAAAAATTTGAATAAAGTAAATGGAATTATTATAATTAATAAATCTATATATAAATTTAATAAATATTCAAACAATAATTGAAACAATATAAATAAAACGATTCAATATTTTACTTACATTGTGATTTATATTTCTACTATTTTTATTACAACTGTTATTATGGGTATGTTATTTTTGACAGTTTAAAAAAAATTAAAAATATTTGAATGTTTAAGAGTTTATGAAGCGCCATCTGTCGATAGTTTTGTGACGCTACAGACTTTTACCAAAATATTACTAATTAAATTAATTTTGGATAAATTAATTTTGGATTTAACTACACTAAAACCTTCCCTGGGACAACACAACAATCCCTGAAAGTTTCACCGTAATCGGACGGGTAGTTTTTGAGTATTTGACAGACACACAGACATTGCCTTATATATATATATAGATAAAATAAAATTAAAAATGTTTATATTTATTTATCTATCCATATCTGTTTTTTATTACATTAATAGATATATTAAAATTATTTGAAATTGTTTCTGTAACTGGAAATTAATTTACTTCAAACCGTCGGTCGGTTCGGACCTGGCCACAGGTCAACTTATTTATTAATAAGTTTATTTTTAATTTTTGAAAGCTTGGTATGCTTGTCCCTCAATTTCCATTTGACATCTAATTGGTTTTTTACAATCTATCTATCTCTTTGGATCTACGGAACTTGGCCGCAGCAACCACATTATTCTAAGTATCCCTATCCTGAGCTACACCCGTGCAACTCATATTTTCTCCCATCTCTCATACGTCCCTTCCTACATTGTCTGCCCACTCCGTCCTTGGTCTTACAAATCGAACTCCTCACAAATTCGCCATTCTATCCTTTCCAATTCTTACCACTTGTTCTGACCATCGCAACCTTCACGATTTTATACACTAACTATGACTGGTGATGTATAGAAATCATGCAATTATTCCTTGTTATCCAGTCTCCGCCATTCTAACTTTGGTCCATGAAAAATTCTATTATTGTCAAAAAAAAAATGGAAAATTTATGATGTTTGATTAGTTTTTATTATATATCATAGAGAATTTAATTAGATTAAGAAATATTATACCAATACATATTTATCTTTGAAGCAAGAGAGATCATATTTACCAGAGATAAAATCAAAAAGCACTTAAGTAATTTAAAAAGATTTATTAAAGTACAAAATTTTAAAAAAATTCTTATAAAACGATTTCATTAAATATTTTAAAAAGCAAAATAAACATGAATATTCTGTAATTAATTTCATGTTGTTGATCTATGACGCTTGTTTATTTTTATTTTCTTTTAAAGAAATCTGGTTTATACAATATATATATATATATATATATATATATATATATATATCAGAGGATGATGTCACGCAAATGAGACTTCAGGAAACCTTATGTGTTTTTACTCTGGACATTCGAAGATGGCGCTGATGTCGATAAATTATATATTTATTTAAAATTTTTGTTTATTTGTCACGTGCATTCACCACCATTTTGACTAACAGACATCAGCTGATATTGTTTATATAGTAAGTATAATTTATTATTATATAAAATATGTTTATATATTTTAATTAATTATATTATTATATATATATTTTAATTTATATTATATTATATTATATAAAATGTATATTTGATATTTTTGCAGATTTCTATTTCTTCTAAATAAAAATAAATTTAAAAAACCAACCAAGCCCCCACCCCCTTTTCGATTAATTAGTTATTCTGGACATTCTAAGATGGCGCCAAATAAGGTTTCAAACGTTAACACGGGCGTGTCAAGTCTTGTTTATGGTCTGTGATATATATGTATTTATATGATTTTCTCTCATGAACATCAACTATTTGTATTTTAACCCTTATACGGGCGTAGAGCTCGACTATTAAATATTGATTTATCAATTAATTAAATTAAATATAAATAACTAATAGTACATAAGGGACAATATTTTTTTTTATATGAGTTTAAAATTGAGTAGAAGAGGAAAGAGGAAGATAATCTAAAAATCTATTGCTGAGAATCATAGTACAACTTTATATAATTAAAGGGTTGGGAGTAAACCGACAAGCTAGGACTGTTTAAATATTTACATTTATTTATATGCAGACTGCTAACAAATTTATATTACTCCCTCATGTTGGTTGTCCTTGTTCTTTTAGGATTTTTGATGAATACTATATTTTACAAATCCAACGACACTAAATGAACTGCTTTTTGTCATGTATTATTTTATTAAAAGTTCCCAGAGTTATTTTATATTTAACTATTTTAAATATATTTTTTACAAACTTTGAAATGCAATTAAAATTATAAATTGAATATTTTAATTTAAAAAATGTGATTATATAAATGAATTGGAAAAACTCATTTAAGATTTATATATATACATACATATATTATATATATATTAAAAAGTTATCAATAAATAAGAAAATATAATTTGTAATGATATTACCCATGGATTTTACTGTTTTTGATCTAATTTTCCAGGATTTAAGAAATAAGTGTGTAGTTCAGTGGTAAAATGCTTGAAGTTGAGGGTACAAACTTCACCAAAATTACAAAAAATTTATAATATAATATATAAGTAAAATTAAATTTAATATAATAAAAGATAAAATAAATATGTAAACTCTCTAAAATCGGGCAATAAAAAAATAAATTATAAGTTTTATTAAATAAGCACAAAAGATAACCATATTGTACCAAAAACAACTACACTTTGTGCAGCTAAATCGACTCAACCCAAAAGCGCGCAAACAAAGTCTTATTTTTTTGAAATGGCTAAGCCGATATTTATAAAATGTATATATTTTTCAAGCTTGTTTATTTAGCTTTACACTGATATTAATATCAAGTAAATTGGTTGATTACTTTTTAAATTATTTGATCTGAATGACTGAACTGGAAAAAATGTTGTTCCTAGCTGCCGCTAATGCTTATTTTCAATTGCCTTATAAAAGTGCATACAACCAATTATTCTTATTAATCGCATTTCAAATGTTTTTTGAATTAAATTTACACAAATTGACAACCATTTTTATCAGAAAATCATGGATACAAATGCAGAGGTTGCCTCTCAAGTAGTTTTGATAAAACAGGGTCATTGCCAGAGAGAAGTCGCTCGTCTGTTGAACTTAAGTGTCTGCTGTCTCAAGGATCTACACGAGGTTTCAGCAAACTGGTCGCTTTACTCGGAGACCAAATACCCGCTGCCGTCGGTCAACGTCTGCGAGAGATGACCGTTTCATCGTTACGACGTCTCTCCGAAATCGCCATCTCATTGCCATAAGTCTTCAGCAGCAGCTGAGAGAAGTTCGAAGTGTGGCTGTCAGTCAGTGGACAGTGAGAAGACGCTTGAAGGAAGCCAACCTCACTTGCAAAAGACCTGCCACTGGCCCGAAATTAACCACAACCCACCGTGTAGCTCGACTTCAATTTGCTCGAGAGCATCTCAATTGGAGTATCGACCAATGGAGGACAGTTCTATTCACTGATGAGTGTAGAGTGTGCCTTTATGGTAGTGATAGGAGAAGTCGAGTGTACAGACGTCCGGGTGAGCGATTTTCCCAATGCTGTTTCTCTGAAACAGTCTCTTATGGTGGTGGTTCTTGCATGATTTGGGGTGGCATTTCCTTGGACAGAAAAACAGACATTGTTTTTGTGCCTGGCGGAGGCCGTGGAGGGGGTCTAACAGCTGACCGATATATTGCGGACATTCTCGTGCATCATGTTGTTCCCTACGCCGGATTCATTGGCGAAAATTTTTTATTGATGCATGATAATGCCAGGAGCCACACTGCGGTGGCCAGTTGACAATACTTGACTGAAGTTGGTATCGAGACCATGGAGTGGCCAGCGCTCAGCCCGGACATGAATCCAATAGAGCAGAGGTTCTTAAACTGTGGTCCGCGGACCCCTGGGGGTCCGCGAAGCCTTTACTAGGGGTCCGCAAAGCTGAATTTTCTTTCTTCAATATTATAATTTCTAATAAAATGTGTTCTACAATATGCAAAAAAATCGTTATTCACCAATCACTGTTAGAAATATTCATCAAATATCCTTGTTCTTATGAGATCGTAAGCCAGAAATTAACTAATAAAATTACGTAAAGTAACTAAAGTTGGGATGGGGTCCGTCAAAAATTTTTTTTTCAAGTGGGGGTTCGCGGAGTACATAAGTTTAAGAACCTCTGAATAGAGCATATGTGGGACCACCTCAAACAAAGGGTACGATCAAGAAATCCCGCACCTTCGACCATTGTTGAGCTCCAAAGAGCTTTGTTAGAAGAATGGGAGAAAATCCCCCAAGATTTTATAAAAAATCTTATAAGGTCGATGCGGAATCGCATGAGGGCTGTCATTAAAGCTAGAGGGGGGAACACCAATTATTAAGAAAATAAATTTTCTTTATTATCATTAAAATTATTGTTTTATTTAAATTTTTAACATTCCTACTTTTCCTTTCCTTAACATCGTTTTTCACTTTCATTGTCATTCAGATCAAATAATTTAAAAAGCAATCAACTAATTTGCTTGATGTTGATATCAACGTAAAGATAAATAAATAAGCTTTAAAAATATATACATTTTATAAATATTGGCTTAGCCATTTCAAAAAAATAAGACTTTGTTTGCGGGTTGAGTCGATTTAGCTGCACGCAAGTGTATAAACTGGACACAGTCAATCATCAATTTAAATTATTTTTTTATTCTTATATTAATTCATGTGATTCCTAAAACTGTATCCTATGACTTAATGTATAAATTTTATATTGGTAATTTATTTGCCTTTAGTTTATGCAACCAAATTGACATTTTTTGACAAACAAAAAAAACATTGATTTACTGCACAGAAAAGAATTTTAAGTCTTTAAATGGAGAAAGAGATTTAAATTAGCTCATAATTTAAAATAAATATTTAAATAAGTTAATGTAATTAAAGTGGTGTATGTAGTGTCATTTTTACACTATCAATAAAAATGATTTTTTTTTATTTGAAAGTGAAAGTATTCTCAATGATTGTTGTAAAAACAAAAGCATCAAGTTTTGTATTCATACTAATAGAAGAGCGTTTCTTAATCGAACAGGGAGAGGGACTAAAGGGTTTGAGTATGAGATTAAAGGTACAAAGAGGAAGAGGAACCAGAACCCTAACCCTAGTTCATATATATATACCTATATATATTTCATTATTAAAGCTCAACGGTTAGGAAACAGCGCCGTTCACCAGGGACTAAGGATTCATTTCCATTCTATCTTAAATTAGGTGTGCTTTTTCAAAGAAAATTGAAAAATTAAATTTTTAAATAATCAAATTTACTATCAATTGGTATTTATACGTATATTGTTTTCAAGAAATGAACATGTAAACATATTTTTTAATATGTCTTCTCAATTATTATATATAATCAGGAATGCATTATAATTTTAAGCCCATTTTTCAACTAAATTATTTATTTATTTTTTTTCATATTTTTCTGCACCAGTTGAACATTTAATATTAAGTTTTGTTGATAAGATCTCTGTTATACTACTATAATACGATTAGATTTTTTAAAGAATTGGAATTCGTTTTCTGTTGGATTGTAATCCTAGAAAATTAGTTAATTTTAGCAATTAAAAAATGGATAATGTTAAATAATTAAATAAACATATGATTTATTATGTAAAGTTTGTTCTATCTAGTATTAAATTAGCTCATGTTCTTTTAAATGCTTTTGATGATTTATTATTTATTTATTGGTGATCAATTTTTTATATCATATTTGGATTCTTATGACGAAGATTGTTAAGTCAATGAGTATATATTAATAAAAAGGGAAAATATACTTGTAATTTTGAATCTCAATTAGATTTTGATTTTTTTTTTCAATAGAAATAATAATATAAAATAATATAATAAATATAATATTATAAAAATTATAAAAGAAAAATTTAATCAAATAATTAAATCTAATTTATCCAAAATATATAAGCAACTGAAAATAATTCAAATTTTGAAATGTCACAAAATAAAAATAAAGTAAAAGAGATTATAATATATAATATAACGTTTAATGTATTCTTAAAAATGTTCTCAAGTTGATATCAAGAGTAGTATAAATGTTCAAATGTCATATTCTAACTTATTATCAAGAAATAATTATTATCGAATAGAAGTAACTTTTGTTTGATAAAGAAATATATATAACCAAGATTTAAAGTGATTAGAAATTAATGGGAAGGAAGTTTCTTTAGGGGAGAAGCAAATAGAAATTTATTCGAAGAAAAGTTAAAGATAACAAACATTGAAAGATCGATCGTTGGAATTGGAGAGCAATCAAAGGGGTTCATAAAAACAAAATTAGAATAAATAAATGATTTACGTGTACGAAATATCGGGGTGGAAATCAATTCGTAATTGAAAAATTTACAAACACATTTAAGAGTTATTTGTAATAATTTAATCTCTTTTTAATGGTGTTCGAAATGGAATTTGCAGCTCACTTCCAAGTAAACTTAAATAATTATTTAAAAACATATATTGAACCATATAGCAGTCCTTTTCTAATGTGATGCCTATTTTATTTAAAAATATAATATTAATAATAACTAGTGTGAACCAATTTGAAAATTTTCCATACGAACAATTATTTATAATAAGCTGTCTCCATTCAACTATCTCGCAATTTGAATTGGATTAAATAACATATATTATATTTAAATTTAAATTAATTAATTAAATTATAAATTAAAAAACAGAATATATTATTTTTAATGTTTTATGAATACAAAAATATTTTCAAAACGTCAATTAAAATGACTAAATTATATTATATATTTTTGTTTTTGTTTCAATTATTAATTACAACTATATTTTAAGTGCATAAATGATTTTTTGGTTATATAAAATTAAAATATGATTTTTTAGACAAATGATATAAACGAGATGTTTTAAATTTATGTCTTTTTTATATTGAATATTTTTTTATAATTAAAATTTGTTTTAAATCAAAATTATTGTATTCTATTATATTTTTTTATTAATAGGCTTCTTTTTTTATTTTAAATTTTTAATAAATTCTCTTTTTAATAAAAAATAATATTAAATTGTATATAAATTTAAAAATTAGAATATTTGAATTTTTTTTTAAATTTTAACACATGTAATCAATCATATGCTTTAAGAATGGAAAATTTTGGTATTAAATTAAATAAAAATACTGATATATAGAATATTCGAATATAATTTAAAACTCTTGCTCTCCTTCTATTTTAAATTTAAAAAATAACGAAGTGTTAAGAAATTAAGATGCCTTATGCAACATGGATGGGTAAATGAATTGGGCTGCAAGAGGAGGCAATTTATAATTTTCTTCTAATTCAGATTTAGGACACACAAATCGGACAACATTATATCAAATCTCGCTAAGAACATTCAATATTTCTGTTCACTAATTATTTGTAGACATTAGTAAAACATACGCAAGACTCAATAGATCCGGATAAACTTTTTCAAATTTTGATCTTCAAATTTGTCTTGAAGGTAGTAAAGAAAGAATAAGATGCGGAAATCAATTTTAAAATATTAGGTTACTCAGACGACTTAAATATAATAGGAGATTCAGCAATTGTAATTATAAAATGTAGAATTTGAATATGTAGAAAAATTGAATGTAATCTCGAAGGATAATAATATTTGAGAAGAATTTAAATCGAGGTTGCAATCGGGAAACGCCTGTTATCAAGCAGTAAAGAGGCTTATCTCATCAAAATTATTATCAAAACGAATCAAAATTAAAATATATAAAACAATTATTTTGCCTGTTGCATTATATGGGTGGGAGGCATGGTGGGAGATGAGAGTAGATTCAGGGTATTTGAGAATAGGATTCTTCCCCGCATTTAATAGCCAAAGAAAGATGAGGTCACCGGGGAATGGCGGAGACTGCATAACGAGAAATCGCATGACCTCTCTGCATCTTCAGAAATAGTTAGGGTTATAAAAGGGAAAAAGCTGCGATAGGCAGGGCACGTGGCCAGAATGGGAGAGAAAAAAGATATTGGTGGGGAGACCGATTGGAAAAACAAGGACGCGTAGGAAGGGACGTAAGAGAGATGGATCAAGGGCTCAGGATAGGGACACTTGGAGAAATGTGGTTGTTGCGGCCAAGAACTTTCGAGTATCTTTGAGCCACATAGATAGATAGATATAACATATACAATAATAATATATGTAATTAATTTACTGATTAAATTAAAATATATTTTAAATAAGAACACAAAGAGAAATGAATGTTTCATGAAATATACTGATTGAAACAAAATGGATGAAAACCTTTTACTACTTTCAACCAAATACTATGTACCACTCGGGGGTACAGGGGGCGGAGCCCCCGTCTAGGTGTGAAGAGCAGCTAGTATTTCTATATAAATTGAAACGGTAAAATAATGTATTAACAAATTATTGAATTTAGTTGCCTTTAAAACCTGTATATTTGTCTAATTCTCGAATTCAAATTCTTGTATGATTACATAACTTTCTCTAATATTTATATATACCTTATCTCAACATACGACTATATGCAATACATAAATGATATAAACACAATAAAACTCATATTAAATTGGATTCGAGAAGAGAGTTCTTGTTATTACATGAGTTTTCGAATACGTCAGTAATTAACAACAATGAACCTACCTTGGTATATTCATGAATGGAGGTAATTATATACAACATCATTGGAATAGATCCAGATGGAGAAATGCCATTAAAAACGTGACTGCAAAAACCCTCTAGTAGTTTTAATTAATGCCAAATAGAGTATTATAACATATAGTTCAAATTAGTGAAGAAAAAACTACTAGTTTAGTTACTAGACAAATTAATTAATTGATTGAAATGATTAGAAAATATCCGGGATGGATTTTAATTAGAGAAGATCTATTCAAACATGCAATGGTATATTTATCAATCTATCTCTTTGAATCTACTGAACTCGAAAGTTCTCGACCAGAGCAACCACAGATCCCTGCTTACCCCCCCCCCCTCCTAAACAACTCCACTTTTATTTATGTCCGTTTTAATATCCTCCTCCCATTGCGTTTTCTACCGATTTGTTTTCCTTTAGTCTTGACTTTCCCTCCCTCTATTCCACCCTTCCTCCATTCAAGGCACATGTCATAACTATGAAATCAATAATCTTGATCTGAATGTCTATTCACTTTTTTTAATATTGAACATATATAATAAATATTTAGTATATTACATTTATTCTCATTTTCTCATCCATAATAGAAAATAATCTTCATGAAGGAGACCAATTGGGCGAGTGTCCTAATGAATAAAGACATAAGGGATGTCAACTCATTTATTGGGGGAACCTTGAAACTAAGGTGAATGTGTGTGTTGTTTAAATTGTAAATACTGAAATTTAATTCTTTAATCTAAATTTTCTGTGTTGTAAATCAGAACATCTCTGTAATGGGTAATGTAAAGAGTATTTAATAAATAAAATAAAAAACAAATAAAATATGAAATAATAGGTTTTGGTTATAACAAACTTGATCGTTACATTTCAAGGAATTACTGTCTCACAATTTGGATACAAAAATGATCTTAGTTAAAATTCATATAAACGAGTGCAGGTCAATAAATCTATGACTTTTTGTCCCGTCTCTTAAATGAAATGTCAACACTGATCCTATCACCAGGCAGAAAACATAGTCAAAATGTATAGGATACATATAGAATACATGGGGTAATTAATTAATTTTGATTAATTAAACTAAAAGAGATCATGCAAAAAGTCATAAGAAAAAGTTGTTTAGAATCATACAAGGAATCCGTCAAGGTAAGTTTCATGAACCCACCTAGCTGCGGGAGTCAACGGAATAATTACCATTATCAATTGACTCATGTCGAAATTTGAACCAGTTGGGTCTTTTAGTTTATGTTTGGCATTAATAGCAGACTACCTTGTGATTTGAGTAGAAAATAGAAAAAAGTGAATTTCCATGAAAATCCATGAATTGAGATACGAATTGCTTCCCCATTCTCCGGAATTTGCCCCAAGTGACTATTTCTTGTTTCCAAACCTGATGAAATGTCTTGATGAATAGAGATTTAACTCCAACGATGAAATCATTTCACACAAAAATCTATTTTGATGTCCTCGGCAAATCATATTTTTTGGAAAGAATAACAAAAATTGGAGAAACGTTGGACGAAGTGTATAGAGCTCAAAGGAGACTACGTTGAAAAATGAAATAAATTTTTATCCATAAACCTGCGTTTCATTCAAAAAGTCACAGACTTATTGACCTGCCCTATTAATTTTAATATTTATCAAAGGTAATTTTAAATTAAAAATAATAGTAAAATCATTATCCAATTTAAATCTAAATTTAATTTTCATGTTGAGTTAACAATTTTTATTTAATAAAAATTAAGAGCTGTGAATATTGCAAATGGATTGGTGTTCTTTAAGTGATTTTCCTCTGAAAACTCAATCAAGATCCGCACAAAGATCAACCCACCCTTAAACGAGTATCGGGCTTTTGTTTGATAATTCAGTGCCATGTCTTCATGGCGGTGAAGTTTGTGCCTATCTACTTTCAGGCTACCCAACCTTCAAACAAGAATACAATTAAAACTTAGTCAACAGTTACACTAAGTATAAAATCCTCACCGTTTTAATATGAAATTGAATGGTCTGGCTATTTTGTTATTTTTTCGGATGTCATAAATAAAAATAATATATATATATAATATTTTTAGAGAATATCAGATATATTAAATTAAATGTCGTCAATATTTCAGCTTTAAAATAATTTATTATAGTTGGTAGAGTTTGTCATTTATCATTGCCTGCCGTAAGTTATTTGTTATATAAATTGACCAACTATATAATATGTCTGGTTTAAATAGTTTTATATTTATTTACATTTAAAAAAAAACATATAAAAAACACTTTTCATTTTTTTTTGTTAAAATCCAAATATATTATAATATTTGACCATCTTTTCAATATTTTAAATTTGTTTTATATTATAGTTAGATTGTAGAGTATTTTTTATAAAATTATTTTAAATCTAAATGAACGTTTTTCAATATGCTTGAAAATTAAATGTAAAAAACTTTTTATATAAATAAATGATCAATTTGAAATATTAGACAATTTTTTAAGTGTAGCATTCAAATGACAAACAGAATATAAATGGTTATTCAGTATTTCTCTCCATTAAAAAAAATGATTTATATTTTTATATTCATTAATATTAGATGAACTCAAATGTCATTCTATTTTTATCATTATAAAAATTGAAGATTTTGGAGTCTAACTACTTATTTAAATCTGTTTTTTCTTTTAATTTATACTATCAACTATAATTATGAAATTCTCTCTCTAGAATTCAACAATAATTTTGTGTTTAATATTTTAATTTGTAATAAGTAAAATTTAATTTATTTAAAAAAAAGATGGAGTATACTCAACAGTCAGTTCTTCCAAAAAAAAACCAGAAAATAAATAAAAAAGAATAAATGAGAAAACAAACAAACAAAAACAAATACGAAGTCATTGAATAATGTTTAACAACGCTCTTATCTATAGAAAATAAATAAATAAGAGACTACATCCTAAACTACATCCTAAACACTTGCTATCACAAAATAATTACGATTTACAATTGGATAAAATATTTTAAATTAAATGAAATAAATTTCGAAGAGTGACTTGAGCCCTTCTAAAACCAGTCACGTAGAACATGCTTTACAAAGTAATCAATTGATTGGTGAAATTTAATTCTTAACTTTATTTAGACAAAATATACATAAGTGTATTCAATGTTGTACTGTATATATGTCATTAATTTTTTTTTTATTGAAGTATTATTAGATATAAATAATTAAGGGGGGGATTGGATTTTCTTTATAGATAAAAACTTAATTTTCGCTTTTATCTTAATCTACTTAATTCAATGCAATTAGGAAGTTGAAAGAGAAACTTTATTTTAAAACACATTTTAAGTGTCATTTCGAAATTAAAAATGAATCTTATAATACATTCAACTAGCTTAATTAATGAAATCATTCAATGTGTAAATCTATATATATAAAAAAAGGTTTTTGTCTGCACATTGCTCAGAATTTAAAATTTTTTGCATATCTTCGCGTTTCATGACCTCTAGAATACAAAAGAAACTAAAATTTTTGATGTCTGTCTGTCTGTCTGTCCGGAAAATAACTATTTTATAGACTCAAAATTGGCTGAACCGATTTCTTTGAAATTACATCACAATATTCTTATATACCTCTATAGTAACATCGGCTATAAATTTTATTAATATCTAATCAATAACCGCAGAAATTAATTTTTTAAAGTTTATATAATTCTCCGTGTTGTTCATTCAATAGCATCTCGCGGCTCACCGTCCCTAGCGGAATCATTTCAAACAATGAATTATCATATCGATTCCCAATCAAAGAATTATTATAATATTTCACTTTTTATTTTAAATTCTAATATTCAAATATCAATTCAATTAAATAATTTATTCTAAAAGTTCTCATTTTAATTAATTTAATAAAATATTTAGATCATATTTTTATCTAAATTATTTTTTATTTAATTGAATATTTCTTGCTCAACTATGAAGGAGTCATTGGATTATACAACAGACAAAATCGAAAATACTAAATTTTATCAAAATCTGTTGAGCCGTTCAAGCTCTACACGTCTATACGGACACACAATGGACAGACGGACGGACAGGCATCATGCTAAAATTACTATTTCCTGTTAACAAAATGCATGATTCGTGAAGATATCTAAAAATCTTTACATGTGAAATTTGGTGTGAAAATACCTTCCCTTCCTATCTTCTGTCGGTAAAAAATTGGTGAAAATGGTAATTTTGGCATTATTTATTTTAATAAACTAAACTGTTTTAAAAGCTGCCAGAAGAATTTCCAAAAAAACTATTTATAGTTCAGTAAACAAAGGTATACATGTATGTATGCATATGTATTTATTATAATGTTTTAATAATTCAAGCACTCTTTGTTTAGATATGTTATTGCTGTTTAATTTAAAAGAAAACTATTCTACCTATATATCTATATCTATAATATATGTACAGTGTCGGAGGCGCTTTTTGTGGCTTTCTCAACCGGTTAATTGCCTAACAACAGTGCCCTCATGGCGATAACATTTTTCCGTCACTTTACAATCTATCTATTTATCTAACATTTTTTTAAGTAAGAACATTTAGACATTTTATTTAATGTTTTCTAACTTTGTTAGATTTAAACCCTTGTTCGAGTTTCAAAATTATACCACTTAGAATGAAATTAAGCTTTATTCATTTATTTGTAATTAATTGATTAAAATAAACGGACGCCACATCATTTGATAATCTTAATTCTTTCCCGGTCTTCATATCAATAACTTATTTACATTATACTGAACGTCATTTTTAATATGGTAGGAGTGAATTGTTTGTGGCAGCCGCAATTGGCTTTGGCATATGTCAGCATAATAGGGACGGGGCTTTGCGAAGCTTTCAAGACATAAATGAATTATGAGATATCTATGAATATGATTAGCTTGATGACTTCACTATAATAATGGACATAGAATAGGTCAGGGAGTTTACGAAGAAATTGATGAAAAAAATATTAATATTTTACATTATATTCATTTATGTTTAACTAATTAATATTTTATTTATTAGTAATTTTTTATAAAATTATGTATTATTGAAATATAATTAAAAAAAAAATATAAATTCCTAAAAGAATTGGAAATTAAACGTTGAAATGACTGAGCGTTAGTTCTAGCGGCTGGTAATTTTCCACGTGTTGTTGGAATTCAAGGGCTTCGCTGATGAAGAAGAGAACCCTTTACAATTATTAAAAAATGTGGGCGCCAATAATCCCTCTTGAATCCAAATGGCTCAAGAGCAACTTATACTATAAAAAGATTATGCTTTGCTGGATGTGAGTTGTGATTGAAGGGCTTGGTATATATGCTGCGTAGTCAAACTAAATTGGCTTGGAGGAAAATTTGAAAATAAAAGAATTAATGATTGCTTTGATAGGCGTGGTTTTATTTTATAAAATAATTTTCAACAAGCAGTATATAAAAACAATAAACATAAGCGCAAGCTTCATAAGTAGGAACCAAAAATTATATATAAAAAGAGAATAAAATATTAAAAAAGAATTATAATTTATAATGCTTGATTAATATTTTATAAAATAAATCGTTAAAATCCCTCATATGTGGAAAAAGTAAGTTTTCTGGTGAAGGAGGATGCCTAATAACAAGGATCCTTCATGGGTTGGAAAATGACTGTTCAACCTGAATATTCTACTACTAGAAGGGTATTGGAAGGAGGAATATGTTCCTAGGTGTTCAGGTGAAGGGTGGAAGGGATGGAAGAACGAAGGGTACACAAATATTTTGAGGATGCCACTCGTTCTAACAGATACATAACACACATATAAACAGCCTTGATATTTGAAATGTTTAAATAGTAATTTTGGCTTGCAAATAAATATAGATTAATCAAATTAAAAAAACAAAAACAATTAATTAATTGCGTTTAATGCAAATCTAAATTTGCACTTAATAGTTTCATTAATATTATCATCTAATTTTTGAATAACGAGTTTAGTTACTTCTGCCTTGTTTCGGCACTTGTCGGATTTTTTTCGCAGCCACTCGGGGTTAGGGGTTTCCGGGAAGCCGAGCCGATCAACATGATATTTTTTGAATACAGCCTTCTTCTACAAACTTCGAGAGACATAGCAACTAGTTTTCAACACAACAGCTTTACTTCGTAATTCAATCTTCATCATTGTATTTCATTGTGTCCACCAGAATCATATAATCGTAAATTATTACAATATTAGATTACACAATTCGAAAGGTATATATTTAACTATATTAATACGATGGATCGATCGTTATCAGACTTCATCATGATCGATGATTTAATATCATACAATTCAATTCAAACAAGGGCGGTAAATTCACCCCCATAGTGCTCTCACCATGAGACGCTAATTTATAAATATACATATTATATTAATTCATTCATGCAATTTCTATTGCTGCAATTCGCCTGATGCTTTCGCCATGAAGCCCTTTCATATAATCAATATCTTAATCATAAAACCCTTTCTATATATTTACATATTCATTCATACTCATATATACATATATCATGCTGATTCATTCATATAATCAGTATTTTGATGATAACTTAATCCATTCAGATTATATTTTTATTAAGAAACGTTATTCCCCTTATGCATAAACACTCCTTCCTGTATCTTTGTAATCTTATATCAATTGTAACATTTTCAGGGAGTTTTTTTTATCTCAGCCATCAGCAGAGGTTTTTCTCCCTCTTTTGGGGCAAATAAATTATTCGTATATACCCCAATTTGAGTATAATTATTATAATACCTAGTCATATCTAATCCTAATCCATCTATTTGTTTTTTTATAGGATCTTTCACGTAAGCACGACAAATTAGGACCAGGAACTAATTTTCGACAAAACAAATTGTAACTATACGTATACAAATTAAATACAATATTCATTTAAAATTAATTTTCTTATTATGTTTGTAATTACAAACATTTCATTTAATAATATGATTTATTGAAGAGATACATGTTGATTATCTATCTATCTCTGTGGCTCTACGGAACTCGAAAGTTCTTGGCCGCAGCAACCACACTTCTCCACGTGTCCCTATTCTGAGCCACAACCCTCCAATCCCTATCCTCTCCCATTTCTCTCATATTATCCACCCACCGCGTCCTTGGTCTTCGGGCGGGCGTTTCTCCATCGGTCTCCCCCCCAATATATTTTTCGCCATTCTTTCCTCCCCCATCGTAGCCACATGTCCTGCCCACCGCAACCTTCTCGATTTTATAATTCTAACTATATCTGGAGATGCATAGAGGTCATGCAGTTCCTCGTTATGCAGTCTCCGCCATTCCCCGGTGACCTCATCTTTCTTTGGCCCATAAATGCTTCGCAGAATCCTATTCTCAAATACTCTAAATCTACTCTCGTCACCTAAGGTCATAGACCATGCCTCACACCCATATAATACAACCGGTAAAATAATTGTTTTATATATTTTAATTTTGACTTTAGGAATATTTTGGAAATGAATCTTAAAAATATCCTATATTAATATTTGATTGAATTTATAAAAATAAGTATGATTAATGAACTTAATATTTGCTAAATATTAAATTAATGATGATAAAAGAGAGAATATTCGAAATTATGCACCTATATACATACCTTAAATTTTTAATTGATATTACATATCTTAAGAAATATGATATTTATTGCAGGGTTGCTGAAGCATCAAAATATTTACCTGAAACAAATTAATTAATATAATTAATACATAAATTAATTTTTTCTTAAAGTAATAAAAAGAATTAACTTTTATTCATGATTGATTAAATTTTGGTTTTTAATATAAAAATAATTTATTCATAATCTGTTGATACATAATTAAGTCATACGAGTAAATTTCAGATATTATTGTAAAATGAAATGATATCTAAAGGGGAGTGCAAAATTCATGAGGCTATAAGCATACATTATCGTTAATTTAACTTATTATGATTAGATGATATATAGTACTATGTTCCCACTAAATATATTTTATTATAATGTAAATTATATGTCAATTTCACCAATAAAAATTTAAATAAGTATATCAGATTTTACCAATGTTTAGATGATTTTAATCCCTTGAATTTTATTAACATTTTAAGGATGGTTTCTTGATGTATATTACAGATTTAACTCGCCTATCCTAAACAAAATGTTATAGAAATATGAAAAGTGAAGTGAAGATGAGGAAAAGTTCATGCATAATAAAGATTAAGGTACCAATGTCCCAAAAATTGTATAAACATTATTTCATTATATTAAAATTATCTATTAGTATTATTAAAATTTCAAATATTTACAATGAATCCTGAAATAAAGAGAAATTAAACTACATGTTTCTTTCAATTTCTTTAATAGAGAATTGATTCTATAAAATAAATTTTTAAAAAAATGAGCTGTGTCCAGGCAATGGACGATTTGGAATAAATTAATTTCCAAACAACATTATATATACATGTTAAAGCCTCTCCCTGATTTAGATTTATTTATTTTAATATCAATTTATTTTTATATAATTTTTATAAATTTTTTCTTTTATATATATTTTTTGGTATATTTATATACAAACACATGGTCAGATTGTTTTGTAGCTAAGTTGACTATGCAAAAGGGTCGCATGATCCTTTACAGCCAATCACCTTGCTGCTTTTAGTTGATGTTGGTTGAGGACTGCTTCTCTTGAAGAATTGATCTCTTCCACTTGCTATTTGAACTTGCTACTGTTTATATGCTTTTGGCTTTTTAGTTGTGAATTCGTCATTTTTAGATTTGTTGTTGACCACGTGCTTTGTAAACTGTGTTGAGGTATTATTATTGTTATTTTTTTTGTAAACTTGTCTTAGTCAAACGTACTGCACTCTTTGGTGAAATTTATTTCAGGGTTCCCCTTTCCCAATTAATTTTATTTTACTCCCCTTGTGAAAGAGTTGAGAATTATTTTTTAACTCCTTCACCACCACACTAGTGGCACAGGTGATCCGACAGGCTCAACAATATTTTATTTTGTTTCGGCTTGTCCAATATATATAAAATATTAAAAAAAATATTTTTAAAAATTGAATTAAAATGACTAAAATTATATTATCTTAGTTTTTCTTTTTAGTTTAATTAATTAATTATTTATCACTCCTATATATTAAGTGAAATATTTTCTGACATTGAATATAAAATTAATTGTAAACTACCACTTCCTGTTTCCGGATATACACCAAAAGTGAATTTATGCTACTGATGCATTAAGTAAATAAACCAAATTTTATCAAAAACCATTGAGCCGTTCAAGCTGTACACGTCTATACGGACACAACGGACCGGCGGACAGACATCATGCTAAAAATACTTTTTTCTGTTAAGAAAATGCATGATTCGTGGAGATATGTAAAAATATCCACATGTGAAATTTGGTCTGAAAACAATACCTGCCCTTGGTCGGTACTACTCAGTCGGTAATTAAAACAAAAAATATTTTTGTTAAATTTTTATCTGATATTTTAATGAAAAATATTTAACAAATTATGAAAAAAGGTTTTTTGGCTGATTCCTATAGATTTACATATATACCAAAAGAAAAAGCAAATTAAAAGAATAATCTTTCAAGAAAAAAATTAAATTAAAGTTGATTTATTAAACAAAATCAAGATTATGATTTTGAAACTATAATTAAATTTATTTTTATTTATATTCAAATGAATTTCAATTTTGTCCATTCATTCATGGGAAATTGATTTACGTTATAATTGTTCATTCTTCATGTATCTATATGGATCGATTAAATTCGCAATGAGTGGGTCTTTAGAGACTCCTGGATAAATGAAAATTTGAAATTTCCCCAAAGACTTATTATCTCCTATGTCCACATCTCTTATCTAAATGGTCCCAAACTTTGTTTAACGGCTAATTAAGATCCAATGATTAACAAAATTATTCAAGTTTCTCGCAAGGAAAATTCCATAGGCATGATAAACCTTTTAGCACAAAGGTTAATTCTATTTTTTAATTGTTTTTACACTCTAATTTTAAATATAATTTAAAATATTAAGTAAAGTTTAATAATTCAAAACAATAAATAATTTAAATTTGAAACCACTCAAAATTATTTTGATTAAATTGTATCCCCAACTTTAATATGTATTATGTATTTTATCTTAGAATAATAATTAATAACAAAATATCTAATTTGGAAAAAAAAATTAATTAAATAAAAGTATATTAAGCATCAATTAATACAAGATTAATTATTCATCAACATTTATCGATTATATCAGCAAAATTAAAGATTCTGATTTTATTACATGTGCGTGAAGCGTGGTCCATAGCTTTAAGCGACAAGAATTGTCTGAGTATTTGAAAATACAAATCTGCTTACAATTTATAGGCGAAAAGAGGAAAGTTCAGAGCGGACATTGCAAAATGAAATATAACGTAAAGTTAAGATGAATGGGACAAGCTGGCAGAGAGCAGTGAATGCATTGCCAGTTATCAGAGAATTAGGAGAAGGTTGCATGTAGATGTAGGTGGCTCAGGATAGATTCTATTGAAGAAATATGGTCATTGTAAGATCCAGTGGCGCAACCAGGATTTGATCCTGGGGGGGGTTTTGACTAGCCGCTCCACCTTCGCCCCCCCCCCCCCCCCGCTCTCTCAAAGACAAATTTTCATTAAGATTTTTTTTTTATATTAAATATTTAAAAAAGTTTTGTAAGTGAAACACTGATTTTACAAAATCTGGCAAAAAAATTTAATTTTGTATTTTATTTACTTGTATTCACAATTTTAGAAAGAAAATATTTTTTTCCAGCTATAACTAAATTATTTTAGCTTTCCTCATGAATAGCTTATAGGATGATCGGAAAATTTTTGCTCCGAGATTCTTCGAGATTTCCACTGTTCAGACGGTTCTGAATCCAAAACTGCAAAAAAAATTTTTGAACCGGCTCGTTACCGAGATTACGTCTAAACAAAATGAGATATTGTCTTGAAATTTGATATTTAGATATTTTTCACACCAAATTTCACATGTGGAGATTTTTACATATCTCCACGAATCATGCATTTTCTAAACAGAAAAAAGTATTTTTAGCATGATGTCTGTCCGTCTGTCCGTCCGTCCGTCCGTCCGTCCGTCCGTCTGTCCGTCCGTCTGTCCGTCCGTATAGATGTGTACAGCCTGAACGGCTCAAACGATTTTGATGAAATTTGGTATATTTACTTAATGCATCAGTGGGATGAATTGATCAACTTTTGGTGCAATTCCGGAAACCGGAAGTGGTAGTATTAGCGATCGACGATAGGAAGGAAAGGGTTATTTTCACACCAAAGGAGATATTTTTTTATATATCACCACGAATCATGCATTTTGTATTGGTTTTATCCTCGAAAAAAATCATATTTATTAGTTTTTTCTTGATTTAAAATTATATGACGTCATCCAGCCATGCATGACGTCACAGCCTGGTCTTGCATATATATTATAAATAAAATAAAATTAAAAATGTTTATATTTATTATTTATGTATCCATATCTGTTTTTTATTACATTAATAGATATATGAAAATTATTTGAAATTGTTTCTGTAGCTGGAAATTAATTTATTTCAAACCGTCGGTCGGTTCGGACCTGGCCACAGGTCAACTTATTTTTTTGGGAATGATGGGCGGGGATTGGATTGTTTTTGGACAAGATCGGACCATAAGTAAGGGTAGTTTAAAGAGGTGTCAAAGCACATTTTATTGATTTTCTCAAAAAATACCGATTTTTATGAGAATTATCATACTATCGTATTAAATTTATAGGGAATCGAATTTACTAAAAGTTTCATTATATTCATTTTTACCTAAACTTAAGGAACTAACCTAAGGAATTATTTACAAAAAAACTACTTTAAGATTTCGAAAGCTTTTCGTCCGCCCGTAGTGGCAGGATATTTTGAAAGAAATCATGTAAAAATCTCTAAGAAAAAATCCCTAAATGCAAATATCCCTAAAAAAATAAATCCCTAAATAAAAAATTTTCCATTAATCAGGTCCCATACTGATGTCTTGTAACCTCCTAAGCGTGAAGGAAGAGCATTGTTGTAACCTTCCAATCCCTAAATAACAAATTTCCCATTAATCAGGTCTCATACTGATGTCTTGTAACCTCCTAAGCGTAAACGAAGAGCATTGTTGTAACCTTCCAATGCATTGTTTGTTCGAGGCAAACCCATCAAAGTGGCATCGTAGATGTTCCAATGTTCCAATTTCGAATTCGGGGTCATAAAAGTCAGCCAAATATTGTTCACCTAGCCAAGTGCGCTCGAAGTAAGAAAAAAGATCACGAAGTTTTGCCCTGTTGGTCGTCCAGCTAATGCTTGGTAGGCTACAATGACTTTTGATGGTGGTACCAAAACCAAAGCTGCAAGAGTTCGTAAATGAGTGGAGTTGTCAGGATTATCTATATCATTATAGAGCTTCAAAACTTCTGGCATTGACTTGATGTTTCTATAAATGCATTGAGCAAAATGAAAAAGACAACCTCTGATGATAGTAAATTTCACAAGTTGCCCTGGTGAAATATACGGTGTAAATGGTGTATTTTATATTTGGAATCATTAAGCTATTAAAACGTATGCTAATAAACGGAATTTGAGTAAATTTCCTTTATTTTTCATACAAATTTGACACCCCTATTTTTTTTTTTTGGAAAAATCACGTGTGTGGGCCCTATGTATGTATTTTTTGACCTATTTTTCCCTAATTTCGGTCCAGGTCCGATTACCTCCTTGGGAGGTCGTGTCTCACAACTGGGTGGCATGCTCACCTTGTGATTTAATTTTCTGAGTCTTAATTAAAATTAATACAAAAATGAAAAAAATTGTTTTTAGTGATTTTTTCTTTTAGGGATTTTTTCAATTAGCGATATTTTTATTTAGGGGTTTTCGCTTTTGGGGATTTTCGGTTTTAGGGATTTTTGACTTTTATGGATTTTTATCCGTTTCCATTTTGAAAAAATTAGTCTTCGCTTCATAATTTTTATGAAATTAGCAATTAATGTATTAATAATAAAAAATATTTAGAATTTGAGTAATATTTTTATTTATTTTATATTTAAATAAAAGTCAAATTGGAAAATTCCACAATCATCTAGTAATCTTATATTAAGTCTTTTGTTTTTTATGATTTAGGAGAAATAATAAAATAATTTAATTCTGTACGAAAAAATAAGCAATTTTTATTTTTGTTAAAATTTTTTTAAAATAAAATAAACTTACTTATTATACACTAAGTTATACACCTATCCCCCGATTTACACGGTACTTGTTTTACACGTTTTCGCTTTTACACGGTTTTCCAAATAAGTTTTTTTTTTGTTTTTATCGCACTCTACTAAATGCTACTGTGCACACATCTCATGGGGAATCCCGAGCTTATGTGCTGACTTGCTGCACATGCACACTGTGTCTGTATTTCTTCGCATAAAATTAAAGTTTTATCTACGGAAAATTGTATTTGAGTGAAAGTTTCACAGTTTCAGAAAGATTTAATTTTCCATATTCCAACCTTCGATTCCGAAAAAAAGAATGAGAGTAATTTCTGATAGTGATGAAGGATAATAAAACACCTTTGGTTTTATTTTTTGTTCTTCTGTTTAATGTATTGTAATTAAATAAAAAACAGTGTTTCCGTAATATATTACATATTTTAACCTGTCAATGCATTTTATTTTTATTTCTGTGTAAACCTAAAAATATTGAAAAAAATCACAACTATTAAATAGCAAAATTATGCATTTTCTGCAACCTTTTCGATTTACACGGTTTTGACTTGAAAATTTTCAATTTTCGATTTACACGTTTTTCTCAGGAACGTATCTACCGCGTAAATCGGGGGATAGGTGTACTTTAAGAATTATTTTTTTTTCAAATAAAAAGAAGGATTATATTTTTTCTTTTCTATTTGTAATATAGTACATAATATACAGCAATTTATATTTTTTTCTCTCCTGGGGGGGGGTTTTAACCCCCAAAACCCCCCCTTGGTTGCGCCACTGGTAAGATCAATAGTGACAAACAGATTATTAATTAATTAATGATTATAATTCATGACCAGTTTTAGCAGATGTTCGTCAAGTTTTTCCAAAATTGGTAATCAATGAAATTATCTAATTTAGATCAATAATCAATATATATATTTATCATTTTGTTTCTATAAAAGACTATTTTTATAAGGTTCATAAATTATCCAAGTACAATTAGATTAAAGGGAGAAGAAAAGGTTTAGATAGAATATTCCCTCATAAATATTACAAATGAAATAAAATCCAATTCTTGAAAAAAAAAATGGAAAAAATTAAGTGTCTGAGATTCAGGCGCCGAGTCGACATAGTTGAGAGAGCAAGCCAAGAAAGAATACTCAATATCAAATTCACAGAAGAGAAATATGACCACGGGGATGAGTTTCGGGTAACTAAATTAAAAATTTGAACTTTAAAAATATGAAAATCTTTATATATAATTATTTTAATTATAAATAAGAATATATTTTCGAAGAATAAATAATTTAAACTTTTATAAATGGATATTATTAGAATTTCAGGTTATATATCTTATCTTATAGCAAGGAATAAAAGGAGATTAATAATTTTCAGTTGGCCACCCATCCAAAAGGAATTCGTGTCGGTTGTTGTATATGTTTTATAATTTTTAAAATCTTATTATCAATAATCTCAATCAAGATAATTGAAAAATATATTATTTCTTATTTAATAAAAAATTGATGTAGTCTTTATTAGGAAGATTTGTAAAAATTACATTTTAGAATTTAACTAGTAGAAAATCAACAGATACTCATTTAAAGTACCAAAATTGTAATGTATAATATATAATTCTTAAGAAAATATATTATTATAAGTTAATTAAATATACATTTTTAACATAATTTAAAATTTTCTAGCTCCGTCCATTTTACCCCCGAAATGGTGTAAAATTGAAAATGCAATAACTTTACACTTTTATTTTATTTTAATTATTATTTGTAAATCTTATTTTTTTTTCTTTTTTGTAAATTTATATGATATATTGAAATACAAAATTCATTTTGGATTTTAAGAAATTTAAAGAGAAAGATTCTTTATAAGTTTTAAGTATATCCAAAACATTATAAAATTATTATTTAGTTATATTAGTTTTTTTTTATAAGTAAATCAATAAATAAATTAAAAAATATATTTATTTAATATTATTTTTATATAAGAGGCACCACAGGGTGGGGGTAGCGTAGCTGGCTCACATTCTCGTGGCCTGAGATTTTCTCTATGAGAGAAAGACAACCCGGCCTCCGGGATCAGAATTGGGAAGCTACTTGATTAAAAGTAGGGCCTCCGATCAGGAAAAATCTGGAGTGTCTCCACTCGACAATCTCGCAACTTGAATTTGATTAAATAACATACATTATATTTAAATTTAATTAATTAAATTATAAATTAAAATCAATAAATAATATGTATTAAACGAGCGCGTGTTTGGCTCTTTGTTGAAGGCACCACGTCACGTGCTGACGCCTGATTTGCAATGTTAAACAATACCTCCCTTACTATCGTCGGTCGGTAAAAATTAATTCCGGTACTTTCAGCGATTCAATCAAGCTGAAATTCTATATATAGCAGTTTTATACAATTTTTAATCATGTGAAAAACTATCAAACATATATCTTTATTTTTACGGTCAGTTTAGAGCATAGGTTCCCAAACTTTTATGTGTCGTAGACCCCTTGCCATGTTTTTACCGACCGACGATAGTAAGGGAGGTATTGTTTTCACACCAAATTTCACATATATCACCACGAATCATGCACTTTGTATTGGTTTTATCCTCGAGAAAAATCATATTTATTAGTTTTTTCTTGATTTAAAATTATATGACGTCATCCAGCCATTCATGACGTCACAGCCTGGTCTTGCATATATATTATAAATAAAATAAAATTAAAAATGTTTATATTTATTATTTATGTATCCATATCTGTTTTTTATTACATTAATAGATATATAAAATTATTTGAAATTGTTTCTGTAGCTGGAAATTAATTTATTTCAAACAGTCGGTCGGTTCGGACCTGGCCACAGGTCAACTTATTTGGTTTTGGGTAGACCCCCTACTTAACCTGAAATTGATTTTTTGTAAAACATTTTACTTTTTTTTTGTTTTTAGAGCCATATTGAATTGATTTATAAGATAGTATAATGTAAGTAAATAGAGATCCACTATCGTAGACGCCCATTTTCATTTAATGGACCCCCAAATTGTTTATTCACTGGCGTAGACCCCTTGCACGTTGCCATAGACCCCTGGGGTTGATATAGACCACTTTGGAAACCACTGGTTTAGAGGTAAAAAAATGAAAACGTGGTAGGTAATGATCCTCTTCCGGATGAGCTACATTTCTCAAAAGTTGATAGAAAACTACGAATTTTACCAAATTTCATGATTCTAGCTCAGCGTAATTATGTCTACACACACACACACACAGAGAGAAACAGAGAGAGAGAGAGACATTTTTCTCAACCTTAGTGAAAATGACTCAGGGACCTTCAAAACGTATAAATACATCAAAATCTCGACATCGAAAATTTCCATGATCGTAATACTATCTCTGGCGAGATAGTAAAAATCAAGGTAAAGGTTAATAGGACCCGTTCAAAGGATACCTAATTGATATAACCAACTTGATAGGCGTTGTCATTGCGTAGGACGTACAAAAGTCAGAGTTTTTTTATTTTTATTTTTATGTAGATTAATTAAAGATTATTAAAATTAAAAAAAATATTTAGATTATATAAATTATGTTATAACAAATAAAAATATTACAAAAGATACAAAATAGATTAAAATAAAAATATTTAATAGATAATTTGATAAATGATGGACAAACTCGTATGAAAGAGAAGGGTTAATGAAATGTTAGGAGAGGGTCAATATTAGCGGTGTTTACGATGTGTTCCATCAGGGTCAAAACAATGTTGACAAAATATTTAAATCTGACGTGATCCAATGTATTCAAACTTACAAGCGATTATTAATAAATATGTCAATATCTAATATAATATATTAGGTACATACAAAATATAAAATTAAATAACCCCCATAAAGTGTAAAGTAAAATTGTTTTTCAAATTGTGTAAACAATATTTAATACATTCAGATCAAAAGTCAGCGAATATTTTTACTTATTCAAAAATTTAATTGTTTATTGTGTTTTTATTAATTACTAACAAGTTTTTATTTAAGAAGAAATATTTCTATATACAACTATTTGTAGTATTAATAATGTATGAGTTGAAAAATGAATGAATAATGAAAAATAAAAGCAAATAATATATAAAATTTAATTTAAAAATATCTTCTTGAAATGTGAATTAAAAATATTAAATTGTTTTATAAAGAAAATATTTGGATAAATCATTTGAATTATAAAATAAATAAATATTAATGAATATAAAATAAAAATACATTGATAAAAAATAACATGAAAAAAATAAAAAAATATTTTACCATAGAGAGTACATATGGATGTAAAATAAACACTACATCAAATATATATATATATATATATATATATATATATAGGCATATAACAATTTTAAAGTTAATAATAAATTGATTATAAAATATGTTTAATTTTTTTTTAAGATATTATGAGAAAGATTGAAAAATTATTAAACCAATTAGATTAACAAAAACAAAAATGTTCAGTTAATAGAAATTAAATTCCTTCGACTATATACTAGTACAGTAGATACTCGAATGTCGTCGTTAATTCTCCAGGAAAACCGTCGACAAGCAAATTGAATTTTCCTTCAAGAAATAATAAAAACCAAGTATTCCGTTCCATGTCCTCCAAAATCATTCAAGTATATGCTATTTTCACCATGATTTTGACAATATTAATAAGTTAAATAAATTATAAGAATTAAAGTTAAATTATATTATTAGTAAAAGAAATAAATGATAAAATAAAGATAATAAAAAGTTGAAGTAAAACTATCGATCGAGCACATATCAGTAAAGCGGAGTCAATCTTGCACGTACTGGCCCGCGTTTTCTTTGATTGTAACACAGCCACTACCGTTTTCTTTCTGTCCCAGAGTACTATTATTTTTGTAAATTTTTTCAACACTTTTATTGCAAAATAAACTTGAAGTACAGTTGATTTAGTTTATCAAAAGAAATTTAAGAAAATGTAATGGAGTAAAGTACGGTAAAGTATAAAATTTGTGTACGTGAATTTCAAAAGCGGCAAGGACTGAAGTAAAGGACGAAATTTTTATTTTTGACGAGTGCTGAAAGTGACGACATGCAAATGCGAAGACTTCCGAGTATCTACTGTATAAAAGAGACTATAATGAATTTTTTATAGCTAAAGGGTGACTCAAGGGTCATAATTATATTGTATATTAATGTATATATATATTAATAATAAATTTTAAAATCATCTTTATTAAAAAATAAACATTTAAATTGTTTGAATAGTTAAAAAAAAATTTATTTGTGTTATTGTAGACATATTGAAAAAAGATCAATTTACTAAAACAAAATAATAATGAAAAGAGATAATAATTAAAAAAGAAAAAAAAAAATGTAAAAGTTTTGTATTTGTAAAAGTCTCCATATTTTATATCTGTATATAAATTATTTCTATAATGAATTTTTTAAAACAGATATTTTATTTATTCATTTGCATGAATAGCAAAAAAGTTTTCAAAAGTAAAGTTTTTAATATTTATTTTGTTAGTTGAATTGTACACCGTCACCTAAATAAGAAAAATGGCATTGTTTTAATTTGTAAAGCCACCGTTGGAAATCAACATACTTTATTTTATTTCAAATTCTAGAGTTATTATAAAATTAATTCACAAGTTGTCTAATTTCAACTTAACATATTAGATTATTATTACAACTTAACTTATCTATATATATAAAGGAGAGTGTTTGTATGTATGTATGTATGTATGTATGTATGTATGTATGTATGTATGTATGTATGTAATTTGTTTACTTTTTTGCTGTCATAGAAACAAACAAAAAAGAAATTTCCTACTTAACCGACACTTTAGAATTTAGAATTATGAACATCAAAAAATAAGAAACGATTTCTATGAAATTACATCACAATATTCTTATATATCTCTATGGTAACATAGGCTATAGATTTTATTAATATCTAATTCTAATCAATAACCGCAGAATTTAATTTTTTAAAGTTTATATAGTTCTCCGTGTTGTTCATTCAAGAGCCAGGCGTGGCCCACTGACTGGCGGACTCATTTTACACAATGTATATAACTAGCAATCAAAGAATTATTATAATATTTAACTTTTTATTTTAAATTCTAATATTCAAATATCATTTCAATTAAATAATTTATTCTAAAAGTTCTCATTTTAATTAATATAATAAAATATTTAAATCATATTTAACTTAAATTATTTTGTATTTATTCTTTCTATATTTGAATACTTCTTTTATTTGAAGGGAGGGAATTAACTATGATCTAAAAAAATTAATAAATGAACTTAATAATAAAAAATCAAATAAATCCATTAATTTAAATTAATACTATTAATGAATGTATATATTGTTAATTTATCTTTAGTTTTATCAATACTTTTATACCGTTAATTTTTATAAATTGTCTCAAGTCTCTAACTTTGCATTTTCTAAAATTTTATTATAATTAAAAATATTCAATAAAAATCAAGCAATGAAATTAAAATATCAAAATGTAATGATCAAGAAATATTATACTCTATTATAACATATACAATACTTATAAACTATAGGCGGAGGAAATATTAGACGATATCATTGCGGGTTCATGCCAAATCGATCAACATTAATTAAGATATTTTCATTATGACAGATATTAAAAAAACCGCGAATTCAATATCTCTGTTCACTAATTATTTGTAGACTTTAGTAAAACCTACGCATGACTCAATAGATCCGGATAAACTTTTTCAAATTTTGATCTTAAAATATATCTTGAAGGTAGTAAAGAAAGAGTAAGATGCGGAAATCAATTGTAAAATATTAGGTGACCCAGACGACTTAAATATAATAGCAGATTCGGCAATTGCAATTACAGATAGCGAGGAAAAATTAATCGAGGTAGGACAAGAGATGAGGTTTGAAATTAATAATGATAAATAAATATATTTAGAAACAAACAGGAGCAGTATTAACATACAAAATGTAGAATTTGAATATGTAGAAAAATTGAATGTAATCACGAAGGATAATAATATTTGAGAAGAATTTAAATCGAAGTTGCAATCGGGAAACGCCTGTTATCATGCAGTAAAGAGGCTTATCTCATCAAAATTATTATAAAAGGGAATGAAAATTAAAATATATAAAACAATTATTTTGTCTGTTGTATTATATGAGTGTGAGACATGGTCTATGATCTTAGGAGATGAGAGTGGATTCAGAGTATTTGAGAATAGGATTCTTCCCAGCATTTATGGGCCAAAGATGAGGACACCAGGGAATGACGTAAGAAAGATGGAACAAAGGCTCAGGATAAGGACACTTGGAGAAATGTGGTTGTAGCTGCCAAGAACTTTCGAGTAGATAGATATAACATATTCAATAATAATATATATAATTAATTTACTAAATAAATTAAAATATATTTTAAATAATCACACAATAAGAAATGAATGTTTTATGTTATACATTGATTGAAACAAAATGGATGAAAACCTTTTACTACTTTCAACCAAATACTATGTACCACTCGGGGGTACAGGGGGCGGAGCCCCCTCTAGATGTGAAGAGCGACGAAGGAGCTCTGAGTAGCTAGTTAGAGATAATTAAAAGGCTAATTATGAATATTTTTAAACACCCTACACAAATATTCATATATACGAGGGTGGGGTGAAAAGTTTCCGGCCTGACCAAGAAAACGATGTTTTTAAATTTTTTTTTGCTTTATTTTTATATTATATTATATTTTGAAATCGCCTCTTTTTAGCATCTTTCCTATTATAGCCCCCCATGATAATTTTGAAAAGAAAACAATAAATAAAAATTTAATTTGTAAAAATACTAACAGGTTTATAAAATAACAAATTAAAAATATATACCTTTTACTCACAAAAGTTTCATTTTTACCCCCAGAAATTTCATTTTTACTCCATTTAGGGCAATTTACCCCGGTTCCCCGACTGCTGCGGTATAGGGTCATTACCTACCACGTTTTCATTCTTTTCCCCTAAACTAACCGTAAAAATAAAGATAGATGTTTGATAGTTTTTCACATGATTGTAAATTGTATAAAACTGCTATATATAGAATTTCAGCTTGATTGAATCGCTGAAAGTACCGGAATTAATTTTTTAACACGTTGACTGCAAATCCCGCCCTAGTTTAATAAATATTATTTATTAAATTTAATTTATAATTTATAATTAATTAAATTTAATTGAAATATAATATATAATATATTAATCCAATTCACTATTTGCGATATAGTCGAGTGGAGACAGTCCAGATTTTTTTATATTAATTCCCTCATATACAATTAGATTTTATAATTATGTTATAAGTAGAGTTGAATATTTAAATCGACTTTTAAAAACATTAAAATATTTTTTCTTTTTTTTTTGTTCAAATTCCAATGGTCACTAAATTATTTAAAAAATGTTTTTTTTTAAACATATCATTAATCATTTCTTGTTAAAAGAAGAAAGTATTTCGGGTAATAAATCATTTTTATGATTTATTTTTATAAATTAGTAACAAAAAATAATTACACTATTGTGTAATATTTAGAGAAAAAAACATTTAATGAAGAATGAGTTAGTTATATAAGAATTAAATAAATTTGAAAATTTTACATTTTACTTAGAATTTGAAATGATGGATCGCTGTAGGGCATATTTTACTAGGAATCTGAAAATACAAATAGAATTTAGAAAAACATTTTCTACAATCTTTCTCAAGTGATAAAAAGGTAATTTTTTCTCTTATATGTTTTTTTAAATAAATTTCTCCAGGGAATTATCAAGTGAATAATGAAAATATATTCCTTCAATTATAAACTCATCTCATTTTGTATACTCAAAAAAAATTAATAAAAAAATTATTTGTTTTATTCATTAATACAAAACATTTTACTCATTATTGTTATGAAAAGAAGAAAAAAATTATTAAATTCTACTGTGTTGGTATTTCGTATACAAATTGGTTTCAAATTTGTTTTGTTAATGATGGAAATTCCACAAATATTTGCATACCCCCCTCATTCCTAATTTTAATTAAATTACATATTTTGTATTATTTTATTATTGTTTTATTTTGTTAATTAACAATGCCAATTAGTTCTAAAGTATTTATTTGTTAATAATTAAATATTTTTATGACATACTAAATATAATATATACTCTAGATATGTATATTTATTTGTATATTACCCACTCTAAATGATATAAAATAAATAGCCCAAATTTATATTTTGTTTGGGTTGACTTTATCTCTGCCATTGATATCAAATGTTACTCTTTCCGAGATTACAAATATAAATACCAATAACTTTTCAAATGAAATCGAAATTTGCTTTAGCAGATATTACTTTCGTTTATTTACTTATTTTACTTTTATGTTATTATATAAACTATATAAATATTTTGGAAGTGATAAATTTATAATTCCTGTTAGTGATATATCCTTTATGTATCATTTTATGAAGATTACAACTATAAATTTTGTTTAATTTACTTATTTTATTCAGTAATTGTATCTATGAATGACTAAGAAGTGCAAATTCACCTTTTAACTATCTCGCCAAAATTTTCGATGTCGAGATTTTGATGTTTTTATACGTTTTGAAGGCCCCTGAATCATTTTCACTAAGGTTGAAAAAAATTTCTGTGTGTAAGTGTGTAAAGATTACGCAAAAACGGTTTGAGCTAGAATAATGAAATTTGGTACACGGGCATTATTTTAAATTCGTAGTTTTCTATTACTTTTAGCAGCTCATTCGGAAGAGGACCATTACCTACAACGTTTTCATTTTTTCCCCTCTAAACTGACCGTAAAAATAAAGATATATGTTTGATAGTTTTTCACATAATTAAAAATTGTATAAAACTGCTATATATAGATTTTCAGCTTGATTGAATCGCTGAAAGTACCGGAATTAATTTTTTAACACTGCAAATCACGCGCCAATCAACAAAGAGCCAAACACGCGCTGGTTTAATAAATATTATTTATTAATTTTAATTTATAATTTAATATAAATATATATGTGTGTTATTTTATCTAATTCAAATTGCGAGATAGTGGAGTGGAGGCACTCCAGATTTTTTGTAAGGATAATAAGGTTAAATGAATTGATGAGATAAGAAAGGAAAATAAATTCTAAGTGGATACTATTATACCTTTTAAAGATCGTGAACATTCACCGAGTTGTAAGTCGAAAATCTTTTTGGGCTTACTTTTTGAGCATTAGATATATTTTATCACACAACGCTTGTATATAACTTTAAAATAATTAACTGAGTATCTAATTTTGTGCTTCTGCATAATAATAACATTACAAACATTAATTTCAAGATTAAATTTAATAAAGAAATAACAAAAATATTAGATAATATTTGTGTACAAATACACCGATAATTTTCGGCAAGTGAAAAAGAAGGCAGGTGTAATATTGACACTATCAAGGAATCAAAATGATTGTAGAAGGCTTTGAGTTGGGAAATAATAGAGAAGACAATTGGAGCGTCACCACCTGCACAATCTACCATCAGTTTGCAATGGATCGTTGGACGAGTGAATAACACGTTAAAATAATTTTTTTTTTCAACAACCAATTATTTCAATCCATAATCCAATTTTATAAGCAGACCCCGAATTACCCCTGACTTCTTTGTGTGAGCCTAATTTGATTTGTTTAATTTTACAAAAATACCACAAATTTGTTGAAAATTATATTTTTAGTTTAAATTTCTAAAATTTCTTGTCACTTCGAGACGGTAGAAAAATTTGTTTATATAATAATTTAAATCTCATTTTATAATGAAAAAATTTGTTTATAATTTTATTTTATCAGAAACCTAATAATTATTGAATATTATATATTTTATTAATAGTTATTGATGATATAATAAAAATAATATTTGTACAAACAACTTTTAAATTAATAAGTAATGTTTTTAAGAGAAAAAAAGAATAGATAAGTGTTTTTCAATAGTTTTATAATTTAAAAAAAGTTATAGGAAATTGACAGAGAAAGATGGGAAGGAGGAAAGTCATATGATGATTTTACAAGCACATTTTTTTATATTACCTATCGTATAAAAAAGTTCTTAAGATATTTTTAAAACTCAATTAATAAAGTTATATTAATAACCTTCTTAAAAAACTTCGCAAACAAATTAGTATCTAGAGTTTCGTAGTGGAGACTGTTTTTCAAAAGACAAAGTTGCTGGCCTAATGGAAAGGGCGACGTTCGCATTAATTATTTTTTTATGTTCTTTGAGTTGCAGGTGGGGGGAATGGGGAAATGCAGGAAATTCATTCTTAACGGGGTTTCGGTTAGATATTCGAAGCACGTTTTCAAATAATTTTATTCTGTTGTGATTAAAGTAAAATAAATTTTAGGGTTAAAAACAAAACAATAACAAACAATATCAAAATACGGATTCATTAGTACTATCTAAAATTCCTCTTGAAATTTTTTTTTTTTGATTATTAATATTTCTCATATTTAATATTTATTTGAACAATTTTTAAAATATTTAAAATATTCCAATGAAAATGAGGAGAAGGTAAAAATCCTAATTTTAGGTATGAGGAAAAAAAAACCGAGAACGGAGGGGGCGGGGGTGCGATGGGAAGAGTAATCGATGTTAATTTTGTTTCTTAATTAGTAAATTTTGTTCAGTGTTCAAAGGGGGACGAGGCTTTGTCTGACTCGGAAGGCGAGTGGGCTTGGCTTATCCGACTTTCCTTTGAAGTGGCTTATCAAAGAAAACTTTTCTGTTTTCTTTTTTAAAATAATCCATCCAAAAAATAATGTAATAAATAAAAATCGAGTTTACCACACTCCATAAATCCTCAAGAAAGAAAATAAAAAATACTTTTCTAAATTTAACAGCTTAGTATCTACCATATCTCTTTTTATAAGTATATATGCAAAATATATTTTTTACATAATATTATAAAAGGAAATTTAAATATAGTTTATCAATGCCTCTTAGATCATCTATAATTAAACTCTTTGTTAGATTTGGAAATATAATTTAACTCGGTTAAAATTCAAATAATTATTTATCTTTATTTAGATTTTATTAACGTTTTTTTTTAATTTTAAATATATCCAGAAAGATATTTCATTTAAATAAGAATTATATATCCTTTGAGAATTTGAGTCTTATATTTTATATACTTAAATTGAAATTGAGTAGTAGTAAACCTAGATTTATCTATCTATCTTTCTGGTTCTTAGGAACTCGAAAATCCTTGGCTAGAGCAACCACATTTTTCCAAGGGTCCCTATCCTGAGCTAAACCCATCCAACTTATATTTTCTCCCATCTCTCTCATATCCCTTTCTACATTGTCCACACACCGCGTCCTTCATCTTCCAATCGGTTTCTTCACAAATATATTTTTGACTAGTCTTTCATCTCCCATTCTTGACACGTGTCCTGCTTTCGATTTTATGACACTAACTATGATTGGAGATGAATAGAAGTCATGCAAATCCTCGTTATAATTAAAGCTAGAAGAAAATGGAAAACATAATCGACTGAATCGTGTATAGTTAGGAAATGTTTTGAGTTTACTTGTCGTTCTGAAAAAAATACCTATTTATAAGTTATAAAAGAAGAAAAAGGTATATATATGATTCCTATAAAAATGTGGTTTCAAGAATCGGTAAAATTCACTCGAGAAGAAATTTAGAATCGACTATTATAAGTAAAACTATGTTTTTATTTGATTTATGATTAAACTTAAATAAATAAAAAGAAATTAAAATAAAACGAGTTATATATTTAGATATACTTAGTGTTTCGGAAATAAAATGCCAAAAAGTCGATAAAAATATAAGGCTCGTTCAAATGAAAGCACGCATACATTTGATTTGAGAAATGGTTTAATGATATTAATATAAATTATCAAGTATAGGAAAGAAAGAAATAATACAGCCATAACAGATAGGCTAAACAAAGTCACCTTTTAGGATAAAACATTTGTTCTAGGGTCAATGAGTGGGCGGATACACTGAATGAAGAAGCTCCGGAGTTGGTTGTAGAAGGAATTTTAAACATTCAAATATTGTCACGGTTGTTACAATCGAAACAACTGTATTATCTTCTTTTTTTGTATTCTTGAGAACTTATATTAATGAAATTAAACCGATTAAATTGGGTATATTTGGTCATTTTCATTTTAACGCGAAATTATATTCAAGTATTTGCTTGTTGAAATAAAATATTGGATATGGATTGATGAGATATGATTTAATATTTCAGATCTCTTAATACCTTCTAGCAGTTGAAAAAAAAAATTTCGTGTTGATATTATTAGGAAAATATCATCCCCTATCGATTGGAAGAGATAATACAATTTTAGAAATAATATTTTAACGGAAAATTAAGTTTGCGGATTCACGAACCACAAAGCACAAAAGTTATCCCCTTTAAAAAGCTGATCAAAAAGAATTTCTGGTATAACAATTATTTTTAAGAAGAAGATAAATAGACTTCATTTACATATTTATATATAGACATATTTTCACTAAAACTTCTCTCTTCTCTCTCTCATTAGATATGATTTAAGTTTGTTGTAAGGGATCAACTCAGTCGCTGGATGGTCTGAAATCAATATTTTTTTTCTTAATAAAAATATTAAAAATAATATATATATATAATAATATAATAATAATAAAACAAAATTAATGATGCATAATTATGGAATATAAAAAAGTAAAGTATAAACTATGATGAGAGTTAGAGATAAATTTTATTTTCTAAACTTAAAAAAGAAGAAGAATCCTTTGGATTGATTGATTTTTTCGTGTTGACAATCTAAGAAAAAAGAAAATCTTCAAAGGTATTTTTAATAAAGACTGCTCTCTCTCACATGTACTCACACTAGGTAAAAGCGATAAAATAAAAGAATTTGATTCCGATTAGAAATAAAATAGAATAAAGAAAGAAAGTAGATAAATGAAAAAAAAAACAAAACAATTCTGTTGATATATGTTAAAGGAAAGTAAATAGAAACATTTAAAAATTAAATTATGTACGTAAATAAGATGATTTTATATTTAAAATATAAAAATAAAATAAAATCACTAAAATAGAATACCTTTAAAATTAACTACACATTTAATTACAAAAATTTTGAACACATCACTCAATATATTTCAAATATCACATATATGATAAAGCTATTCCAATTCGTGTTAAATTTTCATGTTATTTTGAAAAATAGTTTACAAGATTTAAGTGAACCTAACATTATCACACTCAAATCAATTTTATCCCGTTCCACACACACAGAAACAAGATAAAAAAAATTTTGCTTCAGGATAACTACATCATAACTACACATCTGAATCTGAGAAAGAAAGAAGTGAATGTCGAAACTAAAAGCAATTTTAATATCAAAGACAAATTAGAAACCGGTTTAGAAAAAATAGAGAAACGTTGAAATGAAATAATGTTCAATGATGGAAAAATGTAAACGCCATGGGGACACTTTTGGCGGGCATTGGACTTTCTCACCGGTTGAATGCCTGATAACAGTGCCCTCAAGGAGATAACATTTTTCTGACACTATACTACTCTTGAAGAAGTGTTTTGAGGAATTAAGTCAAATAAAAAAAAATGTAATTTCTAGAGTTTTAAGTGACATATTAATATATTGATCAAAAAGAGTAAAATCATTTAAAAAAATCTGGAGTGTCTCCACTCGACTATCTCGCAATTTTGAATTGGATTAATTAACATATTGTAATGATATTTTAAAAATATCATTAATTCTTAAAATAAAAGAAAAAAAATAAATTTATTTATTTAAAAATAAATTTTATTTGTGGAAAAGATTATAATGGTAATACGTTTCCCCTGAAGAGACTGGTTGTTGAAAAGTCAAAGAGGCAGTGGTGGAGTAGCGATTGTCCCGACCGGATGGTCTGGATGAGAGAAGTCCTAGAGTAGCAATCGGCCCGACCGGAGGAACTTGATTGGAGGAAAAAGGGACCACGATTCACCAGTCCACTGATAATCGCTTATATAAGGACTGACAACAAGATTAACAGTTTTCTATATTATTGACTTGAATCTATTGTTGCCTTGATTCTTGGATTTCATCTTTCGCTGGTGTTATTGTATTCATTAATTCTGCTTTTGGAACACCAGTCAGCCGTCCACGGATCCTCGCTTATATGAGCTCTGGCAACATCGTTAACAAGAAATATTGTTTGCAAGAATCTACCTGTTCGAGTTGCGGGCTCTTCTTGGATTTATCTAACCTCCTCAATAAGACAAGAACTTCAGCCTGAAGCTGGTTTCCCTCTTCCAAAGTGCTACCAATTACACCCTTGTTGAGACCATTTTACACCCTACTTTAGTCCTTCAAACCCTTTTGTTATATACCTTTACATTCATACAAATTAAAATAAAATGTTCAATATTCTGATTTTATGAAATTTTCTTTTATTTACTATTTTACCTTACCACGGCCCTAAAAAATCACTTCAATATATTATATTTAAATTAAATTTAATTAAATTAAAAATAAAATTAATAAATAATACTTATTAAACCTGCCAAAAGTTGATAGAAAACTACGAATTTTGAATAATGCCCGTGTGCCAAATTTCATTATTCTAGCCCAAACCGTTTTTACGTAATCTTGTCTACATAATATATATATACAGAGACATTTTTCTCAACCTTAATGCAAATAACTCAGGGATCTTCAAAACGTATAAAAACATCAAAATCTCGGCATCGAAAATTTTCATTCTGACGAGATAGTAATAACAGATAAATAAATAATAAATGATAAATCAGATCTAAAAAAAAATACATATTTTTTTACCGCCATTAACAAGATCATAATAGACTGTATATATGTTGATCATAATTGAACATGTGAATGATGAAGAATCCAATAAATGAAAAGTAATCAAATTTTATGATAGCTAGAAAAAGATTTGTTATTCATATTAATAAATTCTAAACCGATTGTGTATCTATATAGGTAAATTTTGCTCTTGTTCGAGATTATATTCTTCTCTTTCTATTATTATTATATATAGAATTATTTGATCCAATGAATGAAATGTGAGAAATGAGCAGAAATAAAAAAATAAAATAAAAGATTAGTGAGGTTGGAATAATGAAGGTAGATGGAAGAATACCGGCAAAGATAATCAGGGAGATAATTCAGTAAGCACGTAGACTCATTTTAACTGAGACAATCGATCATTCCACACACAATTCTTTAATAATTGTTTTAATCATTTTTTTTCTTATATTTTTTTTTGTATTTGCTCGCCTCTTAAAGAAAAAAAGTTTTGTATTATTTAAGATGTAATTAACTAAAGAATTCAATTAGACACATAAAACAAACAAAAAGATACTCGTATAATGAAGATAGGATATTTGAGAAGTTTTTATTAAAATAAAAAAAAAAATAACAATGAGAGAAAGCCATATTATATATATATATAGTTAATGTTAAATCAATATGGTCATACATTAAATATTGAAAAGTAATGTGTTTAAATTTCGAAAAGTTTTGATTATTGAAATTTCAACTTATTCTTTACAAAGAATATAAAAATATATAAGATGAAAAATGGATATATGGACTACCTATAAACAACAAAATTAAAAAAATAAAAATAAATATAACAAAACAATATTACCTTTTTCAAAAAGAAAGATACTTATAACAAAAAAAAAAAAAAAAAAATTTTTATTACAAATTTTTTTTATTTAATTAAATCATATATTTAGAGTGTGATTGATTTTTACTATCAATTATTAAATTTGGAAAGAATACACCTGGCTATAAGTTATTTAGTTATGTTTATCAGTTTAATTATATAATACGATAAGAGAGTAAAATTAACATTATTATCTTTATCTTTTTGATTAGTTATGTGAAATTTGAAGGAGCTGACTGACAGAATTTTGTTATTACTTAATTTAAATACTTAAAATAGAATTACCAGATGAAAGAAATATTAAATGTATAAAAATAAATAAATATATAATAAGCATATATAAATTTTATATTTTAATGTAATTTATAAGATTATCTTTGTTGACGCACTCAATGTGTTAATATTAATACAGGGTAAGCTGTAGCTGAATTTGTGGAGGAGGTGCTACGAACAAAGAGACATGAAGGGTGCTTAGATTAAGGAATAGCTAAAATGCCCAAAGTTCGGCCCAGACTGAAGTCATCCGAAAGGGTTCCAGTCTGGGATTCTCCGTGGCCCACATGAGAGTGTTTTTAGTGAGGTAAAAATCCCACATAACCAGGAGGGGCGCATCTCTGCTTTAGACTAAGCATTCCCCACTGGTACCTTATGAAGGTTTTTCAACTCCTGTACAAAAAAAAAAAATACAGGGTCCGCCATATAACATTTTTTTTTAAATTCAATAAAATAAAAACGGTTGGATGAATTGAAGTATAGACCTTCCGATTATTTTTATGAAATACTATTTTTTTTGGCTTATCACGTGTTGGTTTGTCAATAATAGTGACAGTTTCTCTCCATTTCTTCAAAAGAAAACGCACATACGGAGCTAACGATGCCTCTTTTCTTCCCATTTCCGTACGTAATTGTCGCCCACAATCTGCAACATTACCATGATTTTCAAAGTAAAACTGCACTATTATCCCCTTGCTCCTTTTCTATATATTCCTTCTAGAATTTAGTATAGTAGTTCTTGTATATAAAATTGATTAAAGAAATTACTTGTTTCTTGGATTAAGTGAAGGCACCAAAGGGTGAGAAGCAACATCATTGGCTCACATTCCCGTGGTTCGAGTCCCGGGCCTGGCAAGAAAAATATAGTCAACCCAGCCTCCGGGATTAAATTTGGGAAGCTACTTGATAAAAAGTAGGGCCTCTGATCAAGAAAATCAAAGTAAAGGTTGATAGGACTCGTTCTACTTATCATATAGTACACCTAATTAATATAACCAACTTGAAAAGCGCTGCCTATGATCTACATGTTTTTTTTGTATTAAGTACAATTTCTACCTCTGTGGTCTTTCAAGATCCGAAAGACAAATTCTTCTTCATAAAATCGTTTTGGGCCTCGGCTTCAATCGCTTATCAGAAGATATTATCTTTATCGTCATTTGAATCTACTTATCTTCTGTTCTTCACATCTACTCAAGTTCTGTTTATCATTTCTGCAATCAACTCATTTGTTCAAATAAACAGTAATTTTTCTCTCTTCCTTTACTTTTACACCACATTATTTCAATAATTTCATCAAGCACACGCTTTGATTAGATAGAAAAAACTATTAAATATTTATATTAATAAAAAATCATAAGTAGGTATATTTAGTTTAAGTTTTGTACATATATATAATTTAATAAATAGGAGTTTATAAGTTTTAAAATATCTTTATAACTACAAATAGTTTAATTCTAAATAAATGTTAATAAATAGTTAGATTATTAAATAATTACTTAACTATTTGTAGACGCCGTTTCGGCGTCGTTTTTGGTGGTTGGTGGACCGTGTGGTTCGGTTGGAATTGGCGCACCTTTTATCGAGAAGTTGTCCTGGTGTAGGCCTCCTCCACCTCTCTCTCTGAGGAGAGCTCGTATTCGTTTTCGCTCTCGTCACTCGTGAATCAGACTTCTTATTGTTAACTTCTAATTGTTTTTTTTATGTTTGTTGTTAAATTAAAATTCATCTTCATCTTGGATTGGACGTGTAAAGAGGTGTCTTTTCCTTTACACGGTTCGATATTAGACTATTCTTTAGAGGTGCACACTAACGTGTTTTCTATTGGCAGCTAGAGAGATTCATCTCATCCATTACATCCTAATTCATCAAGGACGAATTCTTATCATACAAGATTACTCTCAAAGCTTCGAGAAGCAAGCTTTGAAACCACATCTTCAACTTTCCTCTGGACCGGACAACTGCTTTCCAAGAAGTCAGTAGCTGCCTTTGGTCTTTAAGGATAAGACACAATTAAATAAAGTCTTTTATTTCTTTTAAATATATATATATATATCAACGCATCCGTCTATTTAACTTAATTAATAATTTTTTTGTCTTTATTTTTTTATTAATTATTAAAATAAAATAGAGGATACAGCGACCGTAATCAGAACACATCTCTTGAATCATAAGGCAACTATTGATGATTGCCCCAACAATCTTATTTTACCGTTTGTATTATATGAGTGTGAGGCGTGGTTCATGACTTTGAAAGTAGATAATAGTTTACAGGTGGAAATTGAATAATGAGAAATTACGCGTTTTGCATCCCAAAAGAAATTTAAAAGCAACAAATTGAGGGCGAAACTCGTGGTTTGAATGGATAAGGAAAAAAAAGGATGAAAAATTCATTTACAGGGAATTAGAAAATGATAAATGAATTGTCCGAAGACGCGGTTGACAATATAAAAGTACTTAAGAGAGAAGATACAAGATACTGGATAGATGTGGATGAGACTATTGATGGTTGCAGGAATGTGATTGTTGTAGTCATTGACTTTAAAGCTCAGTATTGCATCCATTTTACAATTATATTAATTAAGTATTATAAGGTTTAATTAAAAAAAGGGATGTTGTTGGATATAAAACCCACTCTTTAAGGGTTGGTTTATGTTTCTAGTAAAGTTTTTTCCAACCAGTGGCAGTATTTCACTTCGTGTACGAATCGAAGACAATAAATTGTTTCAGTTCTTTCTCTGTTCATTGCGGCTTCCAAATCAATTTACTTTAAGTTAAAAATAAAAATAAAAAAAACAAAACAAAAAACTAATGTTTATTGTTTTCGTATTTCAATCTTTATGAGTTTAATTTTAATTGCAAATTGTTTACCAAAAAATAATTTCTAAAAATAAATTCTTTTAAACATGTAAATAATTCTTACAATTACATATAGGCTTGATGTACATTTTATTGATATATATATATTTATATATATATATATATATATATATATATATATATATATATGAATAAAAACGCAAAAGAAATAAGAAAAAAGGATGGAATGATTTTAATCTTAAAAAGCAAACAACGCAGACAATTCTATTACTCGTTTTTCTTTACGTTTAAATATAATTCGTTCAAATAAGAAAATATTTCATTTGCTTTTCTTCTTCTTTTCTTTTTAGATAAAAAAAAATTTATCATGAATTTACATACATCTTTTAAAAAATTTCTGAAAATCAAATAATATTTTAAGCTTAAGGACAAATGACCTGTGATCGGATTAAAGAGAACCGATTTGGGGAATTGATCGGTGTTGTGTTGACACATATCTCATCCCAATTTAAAGCACAAAATTCAAGTAATATTTATTTGCAGTTTATATAGGCTATTATTGGATTTTTGTATAGAAGGCATTAGAAAAATTTATTACATTTTCTCACAAATAGGTAAAATTTGATAAATATTTTTTTTCTTTGATTTGATAATTGATTTCAAATCAAATTTGATTAGGGATGAAAAAAAAAATTAATATTACACTCATATTAAATTGAAGTATATTTATTTTTATTTGCATATATATATATATATATATGATTAAAAGAGATACGAATTTTATTATATTTTTCAAATGTAGTCAATATTTTTGTTTATACTAGTAATTACTCTTTGCTTTGTAGAATTGTATGAGTTTTTGACAGTATGGAAATTATTCAATCAATGAAAATAAATTTGTTGATTTTTTGACAAGAAGAATATTTAAAAATAAACAATTGTTTTAGATGTAATTTTAATTTATAAAATTTACATTTTAGATAATATAGGTAATAGAATAGATAATATGCTAAAAAAAATTACTAAAATTTGGTTCTCCTGTAAAACCTTTTTCAAGTCTTTCTTCACCCATTCAAGCCACGTCTATTCCATCTAACCTTGATTTTATGACGATTACGTTTAAAGTGAATAGAATTAATGCAATATTTCTTTACATAATCTTTTCTATTTCATTTTGTTTGATTTTACTGTACTTTTTTGCCATTCAGCAAGCACTCCGCGCGCCCCATATAATAATACTTCAGGTCTTATTTTTAATTTAATGTTAAGGGGGATCTTTCTATCACATAGGAAATCTGTTACTTGATGCCACTTCAGTCAAGCAGGAATCAACCGAGCCACATCTTCCATGAAATCAGAAAAAAGATACGAGCATGAACTTCCTGGTGTTATTAAGTTCTGCGCCGGTAACCCTAGTTGTGCCTAGAGACTGTCTACCGAACTAGTCGGCCTGTTTTAGGTTTAGTTTTAGCCTAAATTTGTACTTCCTTCGTCCAAGAGTGGGTAGTCCTAAGCCCGTGGGTCGTTAGTGTGCGTGCAGGGAACACTGTCATTGACCTGATGTTATAATCTATTTCTCATGTAGATGCGACGTGAATATGATTCTAAAAGGCTTGTTGCTACAGTCTTACGCTTGGATTGGAAAAAGGAGGATTTAGGACTGAATGTGAAATTAAGGGTAGAGCATGCATTCACTATAAAAGTGAGAGAAAATACATGGGCTCGCGTAGGGCAGTGGTCGCCTCACTGAGGACCCCAAATAATACATTATTTTTATATTTATTATTAATAGAAACTGTAAGAACTATAGAAAGGATTAATTCATATTGGCCACTAATTACTTTATTAAATTTCAAATGTTTTGGTATAACATTACGAAGATAATGTAGTATAAATTGTTTTATGAACTTGACATTAAAACTAATCGAATAAATAATCTAATCAGTAGAAAACTCTAAATTTAATATTTATTGAACAAATATAGATGATGGATTGTTTATGTATCTAATGTGAAGCTGTTATTCTTTATATATAAATAGAGAGAGAGAGTTAATACTAAATAATTAATAATGTTTTTACTTGAATCAATTTCTATAAAAAAGTAATAGAATTTTTTTATTAAAAATTCAAAATAAATTCAAATTGATTCCCAAAAATTATTTTTCTATTATAAGAAAATAAATCTTTAAAATATATTTTCACTAAATTTAGTATGATACATTTTATGGAAAATAATTTTTAAAAATGAATCAATAATATTTTACACAACTACTGATAACAAACAATTAAGTGAAAAAAAATACTATCAAATAGGAGGGTAAACTAAAAATTTTGTTTTAATTTGATTGATGAATCTCTTGAATTCAATGAACAGCAAATAATTTCTAAATAATCGTTTGTGGTGAAAGGAAAGTTTCCATATAATTTCTAAGTTTATTAAATGTTAATAATGTTCTAGATTTACATGAGATGTCGAGAACTTTGAAGGAAATTATTTGAGAGACTGATTAAACATCTAAAGCATTATTATATCAATGAAAAGGAAGGGTAAAGACAATTGAATCCTATTTACCAAGCTCTCAGAATTATCACAAAACAAACGAAAAAGGATTAAAAAATATCTCGTTAAGATTTTATCCTAACAAGTCAGATCAAAACAATATTAGTACCAAAACATAATGGACGAAATTTCAGACTCTTGACATTGATTGACATCTTGAACGGATGGTCCTTTGATTGGCTGAATAAGAGAGATGGAGGAGTGTTAGATGAAATATCAAAGCGGAGTTTCTGGAGGTCCCCCTTCTCTCTCTTTCCCTCACTGTGCCATTCACTGATCTCTATCTAAACTAGTAACACCTGAACCGTCAATTAACTAATATCCACATTAAAGCAACCGCTCAGGGGTCAAATCATTTGACTAAACAATTAATTAATGCATAGCAAAATTCAATTATATCTATTAATAAATCAATTATAAAATTATTATTAATGATTAACATTTAAGTAATTTTATTAGATTAATATCTTTAATTAAATAGAATATTTTTTTAAAAAATTTAAATAGCAATACACAAATTCCAGATTGCAGAGATCAAAATTAAATAAATGACAATTTAGAGTCATAATGATATTTATTTAAGGAGAAAATATTTGGGATACGAAAGGTGGATAGAACAAGGTCAACAACATAGTCAACTTACTATTATAGTGGTAGATTTGATGGAAAAGGGGAAAGAAAAGAATTGGATGAAGATATTGGTGGTTGGTGGAATGTGATTGCTGATGCCATAAACTATCAAACTCAATAGATCTACATACTATAAATCAAGCAACATTATTGAAAGTAATTAAATAACAGAAGTAAGTCAATAAATAATCAAAATTATTATTAAAAACAATGGTGATATTTAAATTAATTCAAAATGATCATAATCCTTCTAAAAGCAAAAACTTGTAAAAAGAGTATGTGTAAAATGAGGGTTAGAAAGTTTGTTTTAAAGTAAGTATAAGATATGATATATACTGTATAAGAATAATTTTCAATCTTATATAATCAAATTAATTGGTTACCAATATTTTGATTTTACGAGAGTTGAAATATAGAGGGTGATAGTTAAAGAGAAGGGGTTTAGGAGAGAACGAGATGACCAGATCGGATATAAGTTTATTTTGGCTATGAATATTAATTACTTCCTAAGTATTTCCTTGTACTGAACTATATCCTGAGGCAACTTCCTGAGTTCTCCCAAAAACTTCCTTAAATCCGTAGATCAATAACTTACGCTTAATTCAAATAAAAACATGACACGCGGTATCAATAACATACTAATAAATCATATACTAGTTTATGTAAAATAAATAGATATGATAAATTTGAAATACAAATATATATTAATAATATTTCAGGAATTTAGAATCCCATTAGTTAAAGTTAAACAATAAATGGAAATTAAATTAGAATATGTTAATTTATATGTAAAATAGATATAGATCATTCTTACAACCAATAAATGTTCCCTATGTTACTTCCTGTGTTAAATCTGTAGATTCAAAATTGAATTTCCAGAGTAGAGGGTATCATTTGTACTCGCCCAATAGATAGGCAATCGTGTAAATTGGTTTATTGAGAGAATCAATATTTGAACCAATGATATTCCTATCTAAGAGGATCAACACCAATTCGCGGTCTGCGGGTGCATTATAGCCTCCAAGCTATTTCCGGCAGGAAGAATAACCAAAATTCTCTTTAAAATCATTACATATATCAAACAATACCTCCCTTACTATGGTCGGTCGGTAATAAATAGAAATTTTCGTACTAGCGATATCAATAGAAATTTGCGAGAATAATTTTTAGAATATTAATAAAAAGAAGTGAGGAAAATATACAGAATAGTTATTACAATATCACAATTATTTATTTAGTTCCATTGAAATGAACCTTAAATGTGAAAAAACTTATAATTTAAACATATACCTAAAACTCATAACATCAGTTACGTATTAACAAATCTCTAAGCAAGAATTTATATAAATATGTATATTATAAGTTTATACAGTTAATAAACTTTGGCTTGATATCTGGGATTTTGAATAATTTCCAATTATTGACTAATAAAAATTAGCCCCTTTTAATCATATTCTCTCTCTGTTACATTGGATTTAATTACTTATATAAGTTCGAAGGTAGATTTTATACCTTATCGGAATCCAATAAATGGACCATACCAGAATTTTAGTAAATGGAAGAAAAATCATTCTTCTTCATTTTGATATTAATTATTATTCTATTAATATGAGTTATAGTTAGATGTTTGGAATTTTATATTAAAGAATAATGAGTAACATATATTTTCATAAATAGAAAATAAAATGTCAGTAAGTCTAGAATAAACCCTATTAAAATTTCTACTTCTTTCTAGTAGTCATACATATTTTTGAAATGTTTAATTACACCATTAGAGTGCATTATTTAAATATTAAAATATGAATTCATAGATTTACATATCTTAAACTTATTGATTACTATTATATTGAAAATATATTGCTCATAATCATAATTTAAACATAATTGTTTAACATTCCAACTTTTTTTATTGATAAATAAATCGAATACACTGTCCTTTAATTACTTATATAAGGTAATTAATCATTTTACATAAGTGGTACAATTTTTAATTTTATGCTTTTACTAAAATTTCTACCAATTTTTCAATACATTTGTAAATATACTTTTTTGTTAGATAATTTGAATGCATAGATTTTACGCTAACGTTTCCTATCCTCCACCTTGATTTAATTTCTATTCTTTCCAAATTTCCTAATATTTACCTTTCTATTTACAATAGCAATTCTCGCTAGTCTTTCCTCACCTAATTGAGTCACATATCTCGCTTATCGTAACCTCCTCGATTTGATGACTATGATTGGGGATAAATAGTAATCATCTAAGATTTCAATTATATTTAGATATGTAGTCCTATATAGACTCCATAAGTTTAATTTTCATTTTCATTTAAATTTATTTTCCATTACATAAATTAATAATATTATTCTTTTAAACTTTGAACGTTTTTCTAATAAATATTAAACTAAAAAATTTAAAATCAATTAAATGCAATTCCTTCTTACTGAACATAATTACAATTGTCAAGATAAGATAAATTTGGACCAACCTATAGAAGGTCAGAAACATCAATGGATATTACATTATGAATTGATTAGTCAACCCTAAAGAGAGATAGAATGTTCGAGGGAACACCGATCGTGAAAGTTGATTTTCGGTTGATCTAAAGAGAAGATATAATTAAAGTCAAATTTTCGTTAAAGTATAGATATATCAACTAGTGATGGATCTATTCATCTATTAATTAAGGACATTCCTAAGATTTTCTGTAATAATGTAATATATTATATTAGTATATTCTCTCTCTATTTCTATCATAATTGTTTATTATACTATAAGAAATATTTGACATACTACTTTTTTGTGGGGAATTCAAAATTTATGTGCCGTAAGAAAATTAACTTTTTATATTTTTTGGAGTAAGTTACACACTTTTGAGGAATGACCATGTCCTTTACATTTACAATGATTAGGTATATATGATGTTTTATTTTATTATATATAAATATTATAATTATTAGGTTGTTATGAAAGTAATTTCGTTTTTTTTTATAAAAACTGAAAGACAATTGGTGTATAATGAATAAATATTTACTGGTAAATAACTGATCCAGATATTTTTTTTACTTCTTCATATGAATTACCGTTTTACCGTTCAAAAAATCAACTAATGCCTTTATCGTGTCTTTATCAGCATCAAATGGCCTTCCAATACGTGGGGCATCTTTGACATCAAAGGTTCGAATCTATATTTTATCAAAACATCTCATACATACCAGGTAATTTCTTTCTGGCTTGATCAGCATTTTTACCTTTTCTATAGAAAAAAAGTAAAATATGACGAGAATGCTGCTTATTGTTGTCATATTTAAAAGGGAATCACAACCACAAAACTACTAAGTAAATTCAATTAAACATTTTCCCACAGTAAGTGTGAAGTTGTGTTGGAAAAAATATAATTAAATCCAATGGCGGAAACAACCTATTTAATTATTAACAAATTGTTAAATAATTATATTAACCCTTTCAAGCGCCATTAAAAAAGATTATAAATAAAATATAGGAGTTATATTAAAAGATTGGAACAATATTCTTTAAAAATGTTTTTTTTAAATTTTTTTTTAAATGCTCAGTTTATTTTATACCCAGTGAATCCGAACAATTGAAATAATCTTGTTACGTTTCAAATTGTCTGAATGAAAAAGATTTTCACTCCACTTAACCATTTCTCAATTCTATTCACATATACAAGGTTATTAAGTTTTAACTTAAATACAAATTTATCTAAAAACAAAGCAATCTGTTTGCTCATAAAATAACTAGTTTTTTTATTTTGTAACATTTATTTTTTGTAACATTTAATTCTTATTATAGGGTAACACGTTTTGAACATTTGAAGAACTTTTAATTAAAGATCGAACGGAATGTTGAGGACGTATAAAAATCAAGTGAGATTCCAAATGAATCTAATTTAATTAAATGGAAATAGATGTTGTTGAATACAAAGTAACAAGGGAACAAGAGTCGAAAAATATTAACAGCATAATTTTTTTTTTATTAAATTAAATTCTACATATTTAATTTCATTAATATGAAGAAAAAAATATAATTATTTCAATTTTCGATTATCAAATTAATTAAAAGATTTTTATTTTTAATGTGCCTGGTGTTATTGGTAATAAATTTTTATATATTTTAAAATAAAATAGGTTTTTTGATTGCTTTCAGTGGGCTGAACTCTTAATTAGGAAATGCGAAAGGTCTTTAGTAATTTATAGAAAACGAATATATTTATAGTTTTAACTATTTCCTAGTCAAATTGAAATGAAATAATAGTTGAAATTATTTGGTAAGACAAATAGAAATAACAATCAAAATTATTAATTGATGAACATTTTTATATTTTTATTTGTTTTCCAATAGTTCTTAATTTTCTGTGTCATCATGTTCCTTTGGCTGACTTCTCATTCAAAAATAACCTATAGTTTTCTTTTATATAAATGTTCGTTGAGCTTTCCGTGAAAACTTTGATTATGAAGAGTTATTTCCGGGTTATTTTCAGTATTTGTAAGATGTAAATATCGTTATGCCCCATTTTGGTACCAATTTCAAGAGAAATTCGAGAGAGAAGTTTTGGGATTCTGGGTCTTAAACTGTATGAGGAAGAGTCATTGTAGTACTGGGGATTCTTCACAGTTTTAGAAAGTCAAACATTAATCACACATTCAAAACAAAATATCAACTCTCTCTGACTCTTGGTCACATAGACTAAACCTAGAATCCAAAATAGTAGAAGTTTGTATATTCATTATGTGCAACTTTTCATTATTATCATATATAAATATTAGATTTTGGTTTTTGATTTAATACTTTTAAATTTTATAAATATATATGCATTTAAAATAAAACTCTGTTCCCGAGAACAAATAAATCTTGTGAATAAATCTACAATTATTTATAGGCACTATTTTAACTATATTCATTAGAAATAAATTCCTAAAATATATATCCAAAAACTTAACCAAACTCGGGTATAGATCACAAATAAATAAAAATTAATTTTTCTCAATTTTAAAAACATCTAAAATATTACATTTTCAATAGGAAAATAATTAAACATAATAATAATAATAATAATAATAATATATTAGGTTGTTCAATAAATTCGCGGAACGGAAATGAAGATACCAATTTTTATTTGTAAAAATGACTTTATTTTTGAGCGCAGTTTCCCTCAACTTCAATAAACTTATTCCAACAGTCTTCTAATTTATGGATTCCTTGACTCTAGTGGTTTTCCGGCAGCTCTGCAAAATATCCCTCCACGGCACCTATTACCTCTTCGTTTGAAGAAAATCGTTTTCCACGGAGATATTGTTTGAGGTGTGGGAAGAGCAAGAAGTCGGAGGGAGCTAAATCTGGCGAATAGGATGGATGTTACATTTCGTACTTCAATTCAGTTATTTCGGTGTGGTTTTTGGGGCACCCATTTTGCACATAGATTTTTGAAACCCAAATTAACACTCACACTGCCCAATGAAATGCCTAAAGCCTCTGTTAAATCTCTTTCACTAAATCGACGGTCTTCCAATACCATATCTTGTATTTTGGCGATGATATTGACGAATAGATGGCGCTCCGCGACTTATTGAACAACCTAGTATATATATAATATGCTTACCCTTACAGTTTTCAGTGTGTTAAGGCCGATATGCAAAATGTAAATGTTTACCTGAAAAAAAGAAAAAAATTAAGTATAAATTTTATTTCATTCAATAAATATATTTGGTAAATCATGAGATGTAAAATCAATTTATATAATTTATATTGTATTTAACGATAAAAAAAATGTCTATTCTATATTTATTTATCATTGTGGCGCTAGTGATTTCGAAAGTTATTGACTAAAGTAACCACATTCCTCCAAACATTCTAAAAATGTAAATAATGATGAATGAATTTTAAGATATAATTTAATTTAATTTACGCTAACTTAATTTCTAATTCATTTAGAAACTAAGTAGAATGAAAGTGTCAAATCAATAACCGATTCTAATTAATATTCTTCTTTCTTTAAAAATAATCTCACTCTCGCAAATGAAATTTATAATAATAAATAAAATATTTTTAAAACCGATTTTCTTCTATTAAAGGGTAAATGGATAAGCGGAAGACAAAACTAAATGAAAAAACAAAAATTAATTTTAATTTAATATTCTTAGATTATGTATTATAAAAAAGAATTAGAATTATTTATATCTTATTTGAAAGTAGGATCTATTTTTATATATACTAATTTTATAATTAGAAATTCCATACTAGGGGGTATTGAGAATTAGTTTAAGTTTGAATATCAAGTTCATTATATGCAACGTTTCAAAACTGAGTTCATTAATTGAACTTCCTGATTATGATATCAAAGTTTAATAGAAATGGTTATATTATGGATCACATTCACCATTTGATTGAAAACAAAATTGCATATAACTCACATTATTAGTTGTTCGGTTTTTAAAAACGAGACTTGTCATACGGTTTTACACAATAGCCTAATTTTCTGTGAAAGTGGATACACTCAAAAATTTTGCCATTTCTTTTTTAATTCATTTTATAAAAAATAATATATATGGAACAAGATATAATTATATACAATATATATTACATATTTGTAAGAGTTAATGAATATGACAATGATTTAAATTTCCCTTCAAAAAATAGTTTTTACTAGATAAATTACCGGAAGGTAAATGAGATACTATTGAATAATCTTAAGCCTAGGTTAATATAATAATATTCGAGAAGAAGGTTGCAATCGGATGACGCCTGTTATCATGCAGTAAAGGGGCTTATCTCGTCAAAATTATTATCCAAGGGAATCAAATTAAAATAAGTACAACAAATTTTGTCGGTTGAATTAAGCAGGTGTGAGGCGTGGTCTAAGACCTTGTGAGACTAGAAGTTTGAAGTATTTGAAAGTAGGATTCTTCGCAGAATTTATGGACAAAGGAAAGATGAGGTCATTGAGGAATTGCGGAGACAGCATAAAGTGCAATTGCATGACCTCTATGCATCTCCACACATTTTAGGGTCATAAAATTGAGAATGGACAGGATAAGTGGCAAGAATAGGAGAAGAAAGAGTGGTGAAAAGTCTATTTGTGGGGAGATCAATTGAAAGACCAAAGACACTGTGGGCAAACAATCTATGAAGGGACGTAATAGAGATGGTAGAAAATAGGAGTTGGATTAGTTTTAGTCCATTTGATATCGATTTAAGTATATAACATATAACACTCAAATTCTCAAAGGATATACAGTTGTTATTTAGATATATCTATCTTGATATATTTAATTCTTATTATGGAAGCATACAAAACCCCAGGATTTCAATCCGTTTTGTTTTATGTACTACAAAGTTGTAAAATAATTCAGATTATTATCTATTAATTAAACAACTCAAAGGTCAATCCGGTTAAGATCATAATTTTTTTAATTTTTGTAATTTTAATGGACTACTTATTTAAAGAATTACTTGATGTTTCGTTTTTATAGCACCAATAAAAACTTTTTATAGTTTTTGCATATGTTGTACAAAACTATTATAGTTATTAAAAAAATATAAATCTTCTTATTTTTTAAACTTAACATTCGTTCTAAATGACCCAATTATTAACCAATATCACTAACCACAAATAACAACATTACAATAAAATTCTTTATTAATTAATTATTATCGAAAAACATTAATAAAAAAAAATGATAAATTTCTGCTAGAATTTTATTATATTTCTTTCTATTTTTTCAAATTCTTAAGTATTTCCCAATTTTAATTTCCGGTCTTTTTTACATTTCTTTTTAAGTTAACTCACTTGACATTTTTGGAACGTTACTTTTTTTAAAAGACGGAAAAGTTTTTATTTCTTTTTAAATCTTTTCCCTAAGAAAAATACTTATATATTCTTTAAAAGTATGTCTTATTCTTTTTGTTTACTTTTGTATTTCAATCCGTTACAACTTGTCAAATTAAACATTTACAAAAGATTCAAATTATCTAGAAAAAGCAAAATTAAAAATGCTAGCTAAATAAGCTATGCTGTTCTTTTTCACGTTGCCTCGAACCATTATTAATATTTAATTGAAGCCTTAATATATATATAAAGGATAAAAGACAAACAAATTAAAGTTATTTTTACGACTTATTATTACATTGAACGTTGTATTTATTCTTTAAAGATCATTTGTAGATACAAATGAAAATTGAGACAACGCATAATTAATTTTAATATCAAAAAAAGTAATTAATTCAATCGAATCGATTTTATTTTTATTGTCAGAAACATGACAAACTGCTTATAACCCAGAACACAAATTGAAGGTTACATTTTGCAAAATATGGCAAAGTGATTTTGTAAAAGGTACAAATGTTTTTTTATTGCCTCATAAGCGTTTTCAGTTAAAAAAATGAATATTGTATATATATATAAATATATATATATACAAATTTTTTTAGTCTAAAAAACATCCATTATTTAAAATCAAGTAAGATGAAAAGAAGATGGTTTTATTTCTGCTTTTATCGCTGTTTCCATTTTCCATTTGTACGAATATTTATCATTTCATATATGACGGCGAATGGCGACTTGTTTTACTTTTGGCAAGTTGGTAAATAAATCTAGATTAGTATTATCAAGGGTTGAAATGTTCCTTTGGTTAAAAGTATTTTCTAACCAAAATTGACGCAATGATAGAGAAATGTTGAAAATTTATCTACCTAGATTTAAAATAGAAACAAAGAGTTAATTTGTTTGTTTTTTTTACATAAAATATCTCCCCAAATATTTAATACTGAACCGAAGAAAAAAAGAAAAAAAAAATACTATTTTGAGATGTTCAATATTTTTTGTCAAAAAACCTATATATATATTTGTTTTTTTGTTTTTTTTAAAATATACTAACTAAAGTAGAACCTCGATAAGTTAAAGTCCAAGGGAAACAAAATATTTTAAGTTAAATAAGTTTTAAGTTATCAAAGGTCTATGTTAGGGATAGGTTAATAACATTTTTTTTAAAGTCTAAATCATGTCGTTTTTTAAAATTCTCTAACCAGCCATTGCTGACTTTAAAATTTTTGATTTTCAGCGAATTAGCGAACTCTTCAGCTTTTTCTTTCAGTATGGGTCTACTAACACTGATGTTTTTGTTCGACACTGTTTGAATATTGCTATATTTTTTCGAATTAAAAAAATAATTAAATATATCTAAATTTTTTATTAAAATTTTTGACTTTTCTCTAATATAATTATAGTAAATACTTTCTTTTTAAAAAAAAAAGGTTCTTAATTTTATTAATTTATTTCAATTATATCCATTTTTAAAATTAAATAAAATGACTGAATTGACTCGGAAATGATGTAAATATAAATTTTAAAGAATAGGTCAAATTTTAGTTCTATACATGTATTAATGTACTAACTAATATGAATTATTTCATAATTCATTTTTGATAATCCACTTAACTCAAAGAGTTTATTCTAATCCAATAAAAATATAATATCATAATTTACTTTTAAATTCAAATAAAAAAAGAGTGTAAAATCTTGTAAGTTATAGGAAAATTCATTTTTTGGGATTGTATAATCGTTATTCTCTTCTTTGAAGTTTTTATAATAAATAATTAAATGTAATTATTTGTTAAAGGAGCATAATGCATCTCAAATAATATAAATATATTTTTTTTATACTACAGTAAAATTCAAATTTATTTTCTTTTGATTTATAATAAATATAATATACTATAAAAAAAGAAATAATTAATATTTTATTTATACCAGATTTATTTGTATAGAAAATATATCAGAAAGAACAATTAAATAAATATAAAAACAAAATGTTTTATATTTCTAATTATAATAATCTAATAAACGACTTTTTTATATCCTTTTCATCATTTTTGAATAATTTCATTTCCCATAATTGCTCTATCTCTTGTAATTAAAAATATATGATATTTTTTATTTACTTAATTACTTGATGATATAAATAATTGATTTAAAATAATTTTATTAAACACGTAAAATATAGTATATTCGAGTTTTAGATTTCATAATATTTATTTCATTACATTAACAGTGCAACAAAAATCTGTTTCATAATAATATTAATATTTTTGAAAAAAATATTTTAAAAATTGTTTATAATTTAAATGAATTAATTTTAAAAATAATTTTTTTTCAGATATACCTACAAATATTAAAAGGTTTTTTTCAAAAAAATAGATCAACGCAATATATTAAGTGTATTAGATTCATTTTATATAAAATTGTATTTTATTTTTGATGTTTTCATAATTCAATAATAACGAGGTTATGGAATTAAGTTTCCTTGATTAATCTTAATAATTTTTTTTTGAAATTCACACTATAGATAATATTTATAAAGAAAAATCGATCTGTGTTGGTTTCAGCCTCGGAAAAATTATCTTTGTTAGTTTTTTCTTAATTTAAAATACTAAATTTAATAATTTACTACAAAATGTTATAAATAAAATAAAATTAAAAATACTTATTTTAATAATATTTTGTCATCAAATTACCAAATATATATTATGTTATATCTACAGGCCATACTTTTGTGTCTTTCAGTGCATTAATACGTACGTTTAGGGGTTGTATGTTTTATGACTAGTTTTTTTTTTAATCTATGTTCTTTTAAATTATTTGAAATTGTTTAATATATTTTGTCGTTTATTTATTTTAAATAATAATCTTAATTCTTAATCTTAATCGGTGAACCAGATACTATATATTTATTACTTGTGTTTAAGTATCTACATTTTTATGGAATGAGTTGATCAAGTCTTATAAAAACTATTGTTATATAAAAATATATTTTTTATGTGATTTATAAATGAATAGTTTATGAAGAAAATCCATTCACTATAAAAGAGAATTTACTTAACCCCTTAAATTTAAACTTGCAAGAAAACTCATTTAAACGATTTCAACAAAGTTTCAAATAAATTATCAGATTTTACTCGAACCTGTTAATATAACTATACTAAAAATTAAAATTTTGAATTTGAAACTTTTAAGCAAATTCGTTGTTAATGACCACAAGGTTTAATTGTATTAATATAAAAAACTTTGAAAATCAAATATAAAAAGATAAGAATTATGAAAAATGTTCAGATTAAAAAAATCATGTTGGTTGCATGCAACTAGGGGCTTATTAATGTTTTTTTTTAATAATATACTACTATTAATATAAAAATAGCACACATACACACATATATATATATATGTATGGTTAGGCTTCCTCGAAAGTTTTTATTATGCAAAATTATTTTCGGTTTATTATAAAGACAAAGACTCAGAATCCCAAAAATTATCATGAAAATGCGTCAAAATGAGTGCCGAAACGCCGAGACTCAAATTCGATCAAAACAAAATAATAATTTGTCATTAATAATTATATCTATATTCACAAATATTAATATAACTAGCTGCTCAGAGCGCCTTCGGCGCTCTTCACACCTAGACGGGGGCTCCGCCCCCTGTACCCCCGAGTTGTACATAGTATTTGGTGGTTGAAAGTATTAAAAGGTTTTCATCCATTTTGTTTCAATGAGTATATTACATAAAACATTCATTTCTTTTTGTGTTCTTATTTAAAAAATATATTTTAATTTAATCACTATATTAATTATATATATTATTATTGTATATGTTATATCTATCTACCTATGTGGCTCAAAGATACTCTAAAGTTCTTAGCCGCAACAACCACATTTCTCCAAGTGTCCCTATCCTGAGCCCTTATTCCATCTCTCTTACGTCCCTTCCTACGCGTCATTGGTTTTCCAAGCGGACGTTTTCCAATCGGTCTTCCCACCAATATCTTTTTCCTCTCCCATTCTTGCCACGTGCCCTGCCTATCGCAGCTTTTTCCCTTTTATAACCCTAACTATTTCTGAAGATGCAGAGAGGCCATGCAATTTCTTGTTATACAGTCTCCCTCATACCCGGTGACCTCATCTTTCTTTGGCCAATAAATGCAGGGAAGAATCCTATTCTCAAATACTCTGAATCTACTCTCATCTCCAAGGGTCATAGACCATGCCTCCCACCCATATAATGCAACAGGCAAAATAATCTTTTTATATATTCCCTTTGATAATAATTTTGAAGAGATAAGCCTCTTTATTGCAGATAACAGGCGTTTCCCGATTGCAACCCCGATTTAAATTCTTCTCAAATATTATTATCCTTCGTGATTACATTCAATTTTTCTACATATTCAAATTCTACATTTTGTATCTTAAGATTTTGTATGTTAATACTCTTCCTCTTTGTTACTAAATATTTTTTCTTATCACTATTAATTTCAAACCTCCATTAAATTTTCCTCGCTATCTGTAATTGCAATTGCCGAATCTCCTATTATATTTAAGTCGTCTGAGTAACCTAATATTTTACAATTGATTTCCGCATCTTATTCTTTCTTTACTACCTTCAAGAGAAATTTGAAGATTGAAAATTTGAAAAAGTTTATCCGGATCTATTGAGTTATGCGTATGTTTTACTAAAGTCTACAAATAATTAGTGAACAGAAATATTGAATTCGCGGTTTTGTTCCTAATATCTGTCATAATGAAAATATCTTAATTAATGTTGGTCGATTTGGCCTGAACCCGCAATGATATCTCCTAATATTTCCTCCGCCTATAGTTTATAAGTATTGTATATGTTATAATAGAGTATAATATTTCTTGATCATTACATTTTGGTATTTTATTTTCATTGCTAGATTATTATTGAATATTTTTAATTATAATGAAACTTGAGAAAATGCAAAAATAGAGACTTGAGACAATTTATAAAAATTAACGGTATAAAACTATAGATAAATGACCAATATATACATTCATTAATAGTATTAATTTAAATTAATTGATTTATTTGTTTTTTTTATTATTAAGTTCATTTATTAATTTTTTTAGATCATAGTTATTTTCCTTAAAAGAAACTTAAATTCTGTGGTGCTAGGGGATTTGAAAATTATTCGTCGCAATATGAAGATTTCGCTTACAGTTTCTGTCATGTCCGACCTCCATCCAACAGTTATTTTCTGTTAAGTTTTTTGCTTCTCTTAATCATGTGATCTATATATTTAATTTTTTTTGATTCATTATAATAAAATTTAAACAAATAAAAATTTTTACTTTGTTAATTTATATAAATTTCAATATAAACTGATTGTGAGTGATACGCTTAGCCAATACTCTGAATATTTTGTGTACAAAAATATTGCATGTTCTTAGCGAGATTTGATATAATGTTGTACGATTTGTCCTAAATCTGAATTAGAAGAAAATTATAAATTGCCTCCTCTTCCAGCCCAATTCATTTACCCACCCATGTTGCATATGGCATCTAAATTTCTTAAAACTCCGTTTTTTTAATTTAAAATAGAAGGAGAGAAAGAGTTTTAAATTATATTCGAATAGTCTATATATTCTATATATCAGTATTTTTTTTCTGAATTTAATAGCAAGTTGATTTTAAAAATTTTCCATTCTTAATGCATATGATTGATTACATGTGTTAAAATTTAAAAAAATTCAAATATTCTAATTTTTATATTTATATATACAATTTAATATTATTTTTTATTAATATCATATCAAAAAAAGAGAATTTATTAAAAATTAAAAATAAAAAAAGAAGCCTATTAATAAAAAATTGAATGGTGATTTAAATATTTTATTAAATTAATTAAAATGAGACCTTTTAGAATAAATTATTTAATTGAAATGATATTTAAATATAAGAATTTAAAAAAATATTATATTCTTTGTTTGGCAATTGTTATTTAATTATGTGCAACATGATTCGACTTGCACAGAGCATCGTTATTTTTTATTAATATCACATAATAAAAATGAATCTTTTAAACATAATAAATAAAAAAGACATTTTAATAAATTTAAAAAATATACCCAATTTAAAAATGTCAAAAATTTAAAACAACTTTATATCATCATATTTTAATTTTTATATAATATATATATATATATATATATATATATATATATATATATATATATATAGTTAATTAATAATAGAGTAATTAAATTAAAATAAAAAACAAAGATAATATAATTCAGTCATTTTAATTCAGGTTAAATAATATTTTTTTTATTATTCAATGATAAAATTTATATATTATTATATATATATTATAGAAAAGAAGAAATATTCAATTAAATAAAAAATAATTTAAGATAAAAATATGATCTAATAAATATTTTAATTAAATTGAGAACTTTTAGAATAAATTATTTAATTGAATTGATATTTGTATATTAGAATTTAAAATAAAAAGGGAAATATTATAATAATTCTTCGATTGGGAATCTCTATGATAATTCATTGTTTGAAATGATTCCGCTAGGCCGACAGTGAGCCGCGAGCTGCTCTTGAATGAACAACACGGAGAATTATATAAACTTTAAAAAATTAATTTCTGCGGTTATTGATAAGATATTAATAAAATTTATAGCCTATGTTACTCTAGAGGTATATAAGAATATTGTGATGTAATTTCAAAGAAATCGGTTCAGCCAATTCTGAGTCTATAAAATAGTAATTTTCCGGACAGACAGACAGACAGACAGACAGACAGACAGACAGACAGACAGACGTGAAAAATTCTAAAGTCACTTTTGGATTCTAGAGGTCATGAAACGCGAAGATATGCAAAAATTTTTAAATTCTGAGCAATGTGCAGACAAAAACCTTTTTTTATATATATAGATTATTAAAATTATTTTCAGGTAGTTATAACAACTTACACTATATATATATATATATCATATTATTTATTAAATTATAATTTTTGGGAATACCGTAATCTCGCCGTGAAGTTCAGATCTTGGGTATTTTTACACTTATATACCATGAAATATAACATATGATTTAATGTGAAAGAAAAAAATAAAATTACAGGTCCTAGAAGAATATAGAAAATCAAGTAATCACATCAATCCTAAAAATTATTTTTATTAAATAGAAATAGGAATTTTATATTTTCTAAATTTTTTATTTTTGTATCGATTCTATCTCTCTCTGATCCGTGAACTCTATATTCATATACATATCTCTTTTTTAGGATTTATTCTTGTTTCTATTGAGAAAGTTCCATTCAATCAAATCGTCCCTCCGTTCTTTCCGTCTCGAATATCTTTTTATATTAAATATAAAGTATGACGATATTAACCTTAAAATTCATTCTAGTGGAAGTAAAACAAGATGATGAGAGTGTTTATGCTTGTCATATAAAAACTAAAGAGGGATCAAAGTCACCCATTTTCTTGGCACTAAAGGGAAAGGTCTGTTTGATCGGGACCACCCGATTGTCAATCCATATTGGATGAGAGGAACGAGATGGCTGAAGGAAGCTGGACGTTTCAGATAAAAATCGAAATTGCATTCACCAAAAGTTTGCCCATTTTTATCGACCATCAACCTTTCATTTCTATATACATATATAAGATATATCTATAATAGCCTTTGATAGATATAAATATATTTATAGATGATGATTAAATCTGAATTAATAGCTTTAAGAGAAAAAATTCAATTTGAACGGAAGACCGGTCGTTGTTTTTTTTATGTTGATTCGAATAGCTGATAAATAACGGATGAGCTCGAGCGAAAGAAAAACGTCCTTAAAAAATATCCCGTTTACCAGAGGTATATTGTAAATTGAATAAAATATTAGCACTTATATTGAAATTAAAAAAAAAAACGGAAAAAAACTCGAAAGAATCTATTGAATCAATAAACACAAAAACATTCCACTTAGCAAAGTGAAAATTATTTATTTTTATTAAAATAAACAAGATAAAAAAAACTTATTGAACATGAATGTGACACTTTTGTCATTAAAAAAGTTTTTATTTTAGCTACAAACACTTTTTTTGCTATTTTTCTACAAATTAGAGAAAAAAAATTAAATTCGCATATTTTAATGAAATTTTAATAGAATTTCATGTCATAGTTACAAGGTAAAGTAGAATTCTATCATTTGAAATTTATTTAGGAGTGTTATTTCACTTGAACAACCCCCTCGATATTTAATTTATAGTTCTTCAAATGAGGAAAAAAATTAAATAATAATTATTTTTATAAATTAATACAAAAAGTAAGAATTAACAAGAATCTATTAAGATATGGTTATGACATATTATAACTATACTAATTTAAATTTATAATCTCCATTATAAAAAAATCCTAAAATGAATAAATATCCAAATCCGAGAAAAAATCTTTATCTTTCTTTTATCTTATCTTACTTATTAATATTTTTGATTTTTAACTGATTTATATGTTATTTGTTTTAGAAATCAATTCAAAAGACAATTAAATTTTTTATTTATTTAACATACTTTACTTTGATTTCCATCATTTGGTTTCTATATAATTCTAATTGAGTAAATGTATATTTAATTTTTATTTGTTCATTGATATTAGATGATAAATGTCAATATATTTGCATCATGCAAAGTAAATTATTAAATGAAATTAGCATGAATGTAAATGATGTAAATAAACCCTCTAATTTATATCAAGTATGAATAGAATGAAAAAGAAATATTATGCAATTTTACTAATATCTTGAAACATTTTTAACTTTAATAAAGATAAATAATTCATAAAATAAGATATGAGGGTGGGGTGAAAAGTTTCCAGCCTGACCAAGGAAAACGATGTTTTTAAATTTTTTTTTTGCTTTATTTTTCAACATAATCTCCATCAACATTGATACATTTCTATAAAGATGTTCTAATTTAATCAATTAATTAAATTAATTAATTGATTAAATTGATTAATTAAATTAAATTTAATTTAATTTAAGACTCATCAACAGTTATGAATCGACGCAAAAATTAGTTTGGATTACGCCTACAGCGCCAAATTGTCGATAGAAATGGTTTTTCGAAGCAGTTTTTGGTCTAACGTTAGCAAATGCGGCACCCACGTTGCACACAGATTTCCATATTCAAATGGTTGTGCAAAATATTTCGCACATGTCCAGCTGACAACGTTCAGGTCTCAGCTATCTTGAATGTTGAAAAATAAAGCAAAAAAAAAAAACATTTAAAAACATCGTTTTTCTTACTTTTCACCTCACCCTTGTATATAATACACAGACATAATAATTTATAAATAAGAGAATAAATATTTTTATTATTAGAAATTGGATTTATTTTATAATGTTATAATCATCGTTTTATTAAATTTTAATTATTTTTTTAAATTATTTTAAGAAAATAAGGGAGAGGGCTTTTTCAAGAAGTATTTAAGGTTGGAAAGAGGGGGGAGGGGTAAAAGAAGAAAAATGTTTAATTTAAAACTAATTAATCTGAATAGTTTATTTGTTTAATTATTAAGAAATTTTGCATCAATTTCACAAGCTTATATTCCAGAGGTTCCCAATCTTTTCTGGTTTGCGGCTCCCTAAATAATCGGATTTTTTCCGGGCTCCCTTAATACATCAGATTTTTATATACATTTTTTACTTTCTTGAAAATTGGAAAAGTTTCCTCTTTAAAAGCGATTACCCATTTAAAAGCGAAAAATTAAAAAGCTTACAAGATTGTTAGCGGAAAATTTCAAGAATTAGAAAATTTAATTGAATATTTCGGAGACACTTCGGGAATCACTGTTATATTCAATTATAGTCAACTAGCTGTTCTGATCGCTTCCGGCGATCTTCACACCTAGACGGGGGCTCCGCCCCCTGTACCCCGAGTGGTATTTAGTATTTGTTTGAAAGTAGTAAAAGGTTATCATCCATTTTGTTTCAATCATTATATTACATAAAACATTCATTTCTTTTTGTGATTTTATTTAAAAGATATTTTAATTTAATCAGTAAATTAATTATATATTATTATTTTATATGTTATATCTATCTATCTCTGTGGATCAACGGTACTCGAAAGTTCTTGGCCTCAACAACCACATTTCTCCAAGTGTCCCTATCTTGAGCCACATCCATCCAACTCCTACTGTGTAACATTAATGTATAAGCTATATTATTGTAAAGTTTCAATAAAATCCATCTAGTAGATTTTAAGTGAAAAGCGTTGGACATCCATCCATCCATCCATCCATGCAAACATAGCCAATTATAATATATATAAGATTTAATATAAGCTTAAAAAATAGAAATTAAGAATTGAAAAGCATATGAATTGACTTTTAGGAAACCCATATATATTATACATATCTAACTATATATATATAAATTATAAAATCAACGAATTAATCTTCATTAATTATGGGTGACGACTTCAGTGTCAAAAGGCTGAAGCCCTAAAGGGATGAACTGTAGAGGAAACCAGGAAGGAGACCAGAGAACGGATTTTAAGCCTTTAGGACAAAGCAATCAATCGTTGTCTTAAATCCATTCTAGGTAGGTAAACCAGAGCTTAGCACAACTGTTCGCTAAAGTACAACTAGGATTTAAAATAAATCATAAATATCTGACAATTTGTTAGAAAACTATAAGGAAAATCTCTTTTCAATTATATATTAAGGCTTATATTTAAAAAAAAAAATGTATCCCTAAGATGAAACACAGTTATTTAAAATAAATATATTATTAATTAAATTCTAAAAATATCAGTTGTCAATATGAATAAAAAATTTCTTAATTAACCAATAGTTAAAATATTAATTTAATATGTATATGCTACACATTTCAAAAATATTGAACCGCTTTTATCTATGCGTTAAAAGCAAACATCAATGCTTTGAAATCAGGTATTCTACTTCGATTTCTAATAAAAATTCACGAAACTGACGATGATCCAGTCCACGAGAGCGAATGAAATTGAGCACTGACAAAATTCACAACTACTTCAATAACCCATCAAAAATTAAGGTTCGTCTCTAGTTGTTCCATCCACGTTATTCATAGAAGTTAATTCTTTAGTCACTTCAAACTCAGTATTAACACCTCGAATAAACACCAACAAATGGGCAATGTCATTAATGTGTCTTGATTCATTCACAGCCAACGAAATCCATTTGAAATATTTTATCTTCTCTTTTAATTGTGTCTTAATGCTCTCCGATTTTTTTTAACGTAAAATAAAAATATATATAAAAATCTTACAAATTTGAATTGGATTAATTAATATAAATTATATTTAAATTAAATTTCATTATATCATTTATTCCAGAAATATATATACAATCATTCTGTATGTTATTTCGGTCCACCTCATTTGGGTGGTGACAAAAAAAAACACAAAAATAACAAAAACATCCAAAAAGCAAACAAAAAACAAAATAAAAAAAGAAAAACATATTTACATATTTACATAATAACTAACACTCTGTAATCAACGATCATAATGTCTCAAATTGAGGGCACACACAATCATAGACCCAGAAAATCAGAGAGAGAGAGTAGAGAGAGTTCTATTCAGATATATACAAAAAAGAAAAACCAAAATAAGAAAAACAAAATACAAAAAAAATGCCAAAAAAAATAAATAAATAAACATATAGATAAACAAATCGAACATAATGCAAAATAAAACAACAAAAGAGAGAAAAAAAATAAATAAACAAACAAATAAATAAATAAATAAAAAGGAATATCTAATCGTTACTCCTAATATGAAAGATCTCAGTTTTAGTTCTCACGGTCAAGGGTTTGGATGATATAAATAATAACTATTACTTTATGAGTCTCCTAAAACTGAGATCTTTAAATTAAATTTAATTAATTAAGTTATAAATTAAAATGAATAAATAATATGTGATAAAAATAAAATGAAAACTTTGTAGGTAATGACCCTCTTCCGAAAGAGCTACATTTCTAAAAAGTTTAGAGAAAACTACGAATTTTGAATAATGGCCGTGTACCAAATTTCATTACTCTAAGCCGTTTTTTCGTTTTTTCGCCTACACACAGACAGAGAAAACAGAGAGACAGACATTTTTCTCAACCTTATGACTCAGGGACCTTCAAAACGTATAAAAACATCAAAATCTCGACATCGAAAATTTTCGTGATCGCAAATATTATCTCTAGCGAGATAGTAAAAATATTAGTTTGCCGACTCCTGCTTTAAAGTGTCAGATAAAATACTTTTAAAAGTTAAGTCCAATTTTTACAATTTGAAAAAAAATCTTATTAAAAAATCTATAAATTTAATAGACTATTTTTTACTCATTATTTCAAAATATCTACTAATGATAATTGAAAAGAAAATATTCTGCTAAAAATAAATACATTAAATATAGTTTTTCTACTTTTTTAAACGTTAGTTATTTAACTCACTTAAATCGAAATAGATAAAAAAAATTGAAGAAATCTAAAATATAATAATAAATATAAAATATATAAATAAATAATGTGTAAAAAATTAATGGAATACACATATATTATATTTTTTACACTTTTAAGGAAGATTACTGGAATAGTAATTGAGTTTGGAATCATTATATAATTAATGGAATTTATCGTTCAATTGCTTGTTAATGGTCACCCGCTAGAGAGGCATTTATAATTCAAGTTGTGTGGTCCCATTGAGGCGAATGGAAGTAGATTAACTTGGTGGTTATTAAAAATCAAAAGTAGTCTAGAGAGAATTCAAATGTATTTTAGAATTAAAATTTTAGATAAAATAAAAAAAATAAAATATGATAAATGTCTCCCATTAAACATTATGTTTTATCTATACATTTTGTTTAATAAAAAAACCTTTACGCTTTGGACATCCGACGAAAGGACAGCGATTATCAAGTCGATTGCCGCCTAAGAGGAGTAGGGGTGTTATATGATCAGTACAACGAATTCTTTTAACATTTATCTTTATTTATTTGTTAGTAGGCTTATTTTATTTCAAGAAACTTTCAAATTTTGATCACTGGGCGGACCTCGTTTCAATAAATACCAGCTATAGAGTGATTCTCTTGGCAAGCTATGGCACTTGAACCCATTAAAAAGAGGTTGAAAGTCATGTTTGTTACCCCTACATACTACGTGGAATCTATATTATGTGTACTATATATTAGTAAATTTTAATGAAAAGGAAAAATAAAATAATATTTATCAACTTATGTTCATTCCATTTCTTATAAATATAATCAAATTCATAATAAATATTACATAATTGAACTTGCAAACCAATAAAAGATATAAAAATCATAACTCAGTACTTTTCGAAGCATGGATCAATTGTTTAAGAGGGACTCTATAATCTATCTATCTATCTATCTATCTATATCTATATATATATATAAAAGGCAATGTCTGTGTGTGTGTGTGTCAAATACTCAAAAACTACCCCTCCGATTACGGTGAAACTTTCAGGGATTGTTGTGGGCATCCCAGGGAAGGTTTTAGTGTAGTTAAATCCAAAATTAATTTATCCAAAATTAATTTAATTAGTAATATTTTGGTAAAAGTCTGTAGCGTCACAAAACTATCGACAGATGGCGCTACATAAACTCTTAAACATTCAAATATTTTTAATTTTTTTTAAACTGTCAAAAATAGCATACCCATAATAACAGTTGTAATAAAAATAGTAATAATTCCATTTACTTTCTTCAAATTTTTTTAATTTTTTATTTAAAAGTATATTCAGCATTGAAATTGCAATTAAATATGCAGGTAATTGGAACTCCAACATGTAATATTAGCAAATATTCTGGGATGGGAAAAATACTAAGATCATGTCATGTCCTATTAAATATTTTGAATTTTATTAATCAATCTAATATAATGAAAATAAATTAATACTAAGATCATGTCATGTCCTATTAAATATTTTGAATTTTATTTTGAATCATACAATGGTAATGAAATATTGAAGGTAGACTTTTGAGACAAACAATAAAAATCTCTATAAAATAAGAGAATATACTAATTCCGAAAACTGTTAATTAAAATGTAATAACTATTAACAATTAATAAAGTAGAAATAATTTTCGAACAAATAAAAATGTAATAATTATTAACAAAAAAAATAAAAAATAAAAATAAATTATTAACAAAATAAGTTGACCTGTGGCCAGGTCCGAACCGACCGACGGTTTGAAGTAAATTAATTTCCAGCTACAGAAACAATTTCAAATAATTTTAATATATCTATTAATGTAATAAAAAAACAGATATGGACATAACATAAACATTTTTAATTTTATTTTATTTATAATATATATGCAAGACCAGGCTGTGACGTTATGAATGGCTGGATGACGTCATATAATTTTAAATTAAGAAATATTCGTGGAGATATGTAAATATCTCCACATGTGAAATTTGGTGTGAAAACAATACCTCCCTTACTATCGTCGGTCGGTAAAAAATAAAAATAAAAATGTAATAATAAAAAATAAAATTTCAATTATATTAATTTAATAAATTATTATTATTATTATTTTCACGTATTAAACGGTATATTATTATTATTATTATTATTATTTAAAATAATTCCAATAAAAATAAATAAAAATAAAAACCAAAAAAAAAGTGCAATTAAAACTAAAATTTCAATTATATTCATTTAATACATTATTATTATTATTATTAAGTGTTCAGTTATAGATATGTATACAGACACACATGCAAAAGCGAAGCTTTTCCGGGTCTGCTATTATTATAATAGGCGTTTACTTCGTCATTATTATTAAACATTCGTTTTAATCGTTATCATGTTTTATACATATATATGTAAAATAAAGAGCCACAAATATTGGGAAACATCCGGTGGAAGACCAAAGATCAAGGTGGGTGGACAATGAAGGAAGGGACATGGGAGAGATGGGACAGGGTAGGATTTGGTTGTAGCTCAGGATAGGGACTCTTAGAGAAAAGTGGATGCTGCGGCTAAGAACTTTTGAAAACTGTATAGACACAGAGTTAGATAAATATAACATATACAATAATAATATATAATTAATTTACTGATTAAATGGAAAATATATTTTCCAAGAAAACAAATATATGTCTTATCTTCTTATACTGATTGAAACAAAATGGATGAAAACCTTTTACATACAGACTTTCAACCAAATACTATGTATCACTCGGGGGTACAGGGGGCGGGAGCCCCCGTCTAGGTGTGAAGAGCGCCTGGAAGGCGCTCGGAGCAGCTAGTAATTATTAAAAACCCATACACGCATAGGAATTACCCACTTCTCCTGGCTTTTTCACTAAGTCCTTTAAAAAAAAAATACTCAGCTTTGTATCTAAATTGTTATATTGGGAAGGAAATGTAAAGGTATGGATTCCTTGCATCAATTCATATAAAAGTAAATAATCTAACTAAATATTTTAACTTATCTATTTTAAAATTAATCCTATTCGTTTTGTTTATACGTATTTAACATATTTCGTATTCAAATGAAGATTAAATTTAAAAAAAAATAATTCCCTTATTAATGATTCGCTCTGTATTCAAATAATTGTATTTACATAATATTGTGTTTACCTAATTGGAATTGTAACAGTGAAATTTATTCCTCTGATAGAGCTTTATTGACGAGTAAAATCCTCCTATTCTATTCTATTTCCTTGGTATCTTTTAATCAACAATATCAAACAATCAATCAAAAACTACAACATTTTCTTTCAAACAAATTCAATTTAAAAATAATGTCTTTATTGTCATTTAATTCTTATCTTATTATGCTAGCAAAATTTGTATATATATATTTGTATTTTTGAATTATTAAACCGCTCTAAGGATTTTTTCGAATTTCACACCATAGATAATATTTCTCGTATAAAAGAAATCGATCAGTATTGGTTTCAGCCTCAGGAAAATCATCTTTGTCATTTTTTCTTAATTTAAAATAGTAAATTTAAATAACATCAGCAACTACGTCGGACATCGCTTCCTTAAATACAAAATATTATAAATAAAATAAAATTAAAAATATTTATTTTAATAATATTTTATAATCAAATTACGAAATATATATATAATTATATTATACATATTATGTGGTATCCACACATACTTTTCTGTCTTTCGGTGCATTAATTCGTACGTTTAGGGGTTGTATGTTTTATGATTATATTTTTTAATTTATGTTCTTTAAAATTATTTAAAAGTGTTTAATATATTTTGTTTTATTTAATTTAAATAATAATCTTAATCTTAAATATACGAGCCGCGGCTCGGTGAACCAGGCACTATATATTTATAAGAAAAAAATTGATTTTTTTTTGTATCATAAAGAAAAGAAAGATCGTTTGTTGCCTGGCGACTTGTGAAGTTGTTTTGGTTGTCTACTTGACAAGAGCTACCGTTTCAATCAATAAAATCAAGATCCTCAAGCAGTATTAAAAAATCTTACTTTGTTTATAATAATAAAAATAACTGAAAAGTTATGTAGATTTTATAAATATTATATGAATTTTGAAAAATTTCTCATTCATAATTCATTAAAATCAAAAAGAATAAATTTTAAGTATATTTTTCTTTATTGTTTAATAAAATGAAAAAGATTCAAGACAAAAAATAATAAATAGATTTTAACATTCAATTTTCAAAAACATAAAATTAAGATATATTAGAAATAGATAATCATAAAACTTAATTAAAAATATAGTACTTATGTTATAAATTAATTTATAATCAAAGGACAGTAAATTTGAAGAGTGACTTTGAATTAATACTCTGGGAGTATAACTTATATTTTGATTTTTTTTTGTAAGAAAAACACTTTTATTTTTAATAAATGCTAAGGTTTATTTTAATCAAAATATTTTAACGTTAACTATGACTTTTTATCTTTCGGGCAATTTATAAATTTCATCGCCCAAAAATTGTTTATCTTTTGAAGCGATCCAGTCTTTGAGCCATTTGTTGATTTCTTAGCGGTTTCTGAAGTGCTAGTTGTGAAGGGTGCTTTGCAATGTCAGGAACAAGTGGTAATCTTATGGAGAAAAATCTGGTGATTAGATAGAATTTCCTATTTAAGCACTTCTAACGTAATTTTTACTTGTTTTGCGGTCGAGCATGGTCGAGCAAAATCTCTTTACGGTTATTATTGGCTGGATGATGAGGATGGTTTTCCTGGATGAACCCATAATTATCGCGTTTGGGGTTATCGTAGTAAATCTATTTTTCATCGCCTGTCACTATTTGATGCAATAAGTGTCATCTTCGTTGTCTTGTAAACAAAGAATTTAAAATCATTAAAAGATTTTCAAGATTGTCTTCAGTCAGTCATGTGGTATCCATTTTCTTTCTTTTTGAATTATTTTCATGACATATAACCGTTTACTTATGGCTGCTTGATTGATAAATTTAACAGTACTGCAAGTTATTTTTCTGTTTGAGCTGAGTTTTTTTTTCAATAATGCTTCTAATTCCTCATCATTAAATTTTTTGGTTGACATGGACGTTCTTTGTCGCTGACATCAAAATCAGCACATTTGAATCGTTTAAACCAGTTTTCACTAGTGTGTCAAGTTGGTTTATGTTCACCATAAGTTTTTCGAAGCATACAAAACTTTCAGCAACTCTTTTCTTTTGATTAAAGTAAAAAAGTAATTCTTCCAGTAAATGCTGTTGTGTTGGTGGGAAATTTTAATGCTTAATATTGATTAAAAGTTTTGTTTTGTGTAATCCTAGTCATTTCAGTGTTATAAGTAATTTCATTTCCTAATTCACAAATTGACACAATTAAATTATAGTCCACTAACACAATAGAAAAGTCTGAAATGGAGATTAAAACTTATGTGATATTTGAATTGCATTAAAGTCTATTCTGAGTTTCTTTATCTCCGTATTTTATTCCAAGCTTATGACGCCTATAGATTGGTTGAAATAGAATGCATTTCACGCTCTTTGAATGGAAAGACGTAAGCTAATAAAAAAAACCGGCGGATTTAAGTATTATTTTATAAAGCTTCTTCCAATTGAAGTTTCTGATGAGAATAAGATCAGAATCATCAAGGAATCTTTAAAGAAGGATATTATTTAGCTGAGTTACTTATCGATGAGAGTCCTCGATGGAACATATTGAGACGGGCAAAGAAAAGGCTTATGCATTTTACATATGCATGCATAATTCATGCATTACAGGCAATTCAATTGTTATCTCCCAAAGTGGAATGAGTCGAGAAAAAATGGAATTCATTTCCTCCACTGGAGTTTTATTTTTCTTGACATCTATAACAAAGATAGATTTTGTGTTCAAATCCAAGAAAGCGCTAATATTATATAGAATATTCATAATTTATCTTTAATTATTATTCTGTTTTATGTCAATATATTATTCAAAATACTTAATCAATTTTTAATTGTTTTATATAAGTTAGAATTACTTATATATTTCTATCTGGTATAAAAATACCAAAATTATTAGAAAAATGAAAAACAAATTTTAATGTTTAGTTATTTTACAGTAACTATTATTTAAAAGAATAATTTGTTAATTTAGAAAAAATAGTAAAAAAATAAATAAAATAATTAAACAAAATAATAAATTAAAATAAAAATAATAAAATATTTGCATATTCAATGTTTACGAACATGTCCATGCCGTTCTTTGTCATTGACACCAAAATTACCACTTTTAAAACGATAAAACCAAAACCGACAATTTAGGTATGGCAGAGCATAAGTTTCTAAGTGTTTGATGGGCTTTGGCAGCATATTTTTTAAAATCAAACAACAAAAGTAATGAATGTCGAAGATGCAATTTTGAGAGTTATATGATTATCGTCTAAATACACTGAATAACTCATTATTATAAATGGAAAACTGTTATTCTGTAGAAAAATGTTAAAAAATCGATAATAGTTAGGTTAGTTTGTTTTCATTGATTCTTCCCATCTTCACCAAAAGATATCGCTGATCAAAATACATGCAAGTAATGTACCTATATACTTAGATATGTTTGAAGAATTGAAATCAAGCTAATTTTCAAATAGGGAAAATTAAATTATATAATGTTAAATTTAGAAATTTTAAATCTATTTACAATAAATTGATAAAATCATTTATTTATTTTTTTTTTGTGTTTTTAAGCAAAAATTATAAAATCAGATTTTTAATTATAGCCACTAGGTTCCAAGGTAGACGAATATGTAAAAAAGTAGACTATTTAGCGAAAAAAAAAATGCAATTTTTATTGCATGACCGTAATTATAAACTACACTATCATATGTATATGTAAAAAACAATTTTCTAATTATTTTTTTTTAATTAAAATAGTATGAAAAATTAGTATATTCTAGAAAAAGTACATTTATTATACGAGTTACAATCATTTATTTATTTTACATAAATTAGTTTGAAATTATAATAATAACATATAACAATTTCCAATTTATTTTGAAAATAGTAAACACCATAATAAGCAAGACAATTGAAAATCAAGATAATAACATTTGATATTTAAAAAAATAAAAAAAGAACTTAAAATCTGGAAATTATTCCATTTATATATCATTGACAGAATGTAATTCAATAACGAGGAAAAAGAGGAAAGGGGTTGGAATGGCATAAATTAATGGTACATCTGATTATGATAAAAGAGACACTATGTCACTGTGAAATATTTTCTATAATCATATATTCCAATAATGAAAATTCAAAAATTATTTAAAAGCAACAAGGTTAAAAATATATTTTTTATAGTTTGGCATAAAAAACTAGTAAATTTGTTTATTGATTAGTTAGAAAATTTTTTTATATTCATAGAGGATTTATTCTTATTTAATGATTGTGAAACTTTTTTAATAAAATATATTATATCATAATCTTATATCTAATTTAAAAATAAATTAAAATTTAATTATTCAAAATCGATTGAGTAATAAAGCGGCCATTTCTGCATCGTAGTTGTTATACCAACCAACTAATTTACTTGTACCTTTCTCCCGTTTGATCTTCCCAAATGCCTCTCTAATTTCTCTAGGATTAAATCGAGTGGAAATGATTTTTTCGTGTTTGCTCCATCCAGTACCATTTCACATCCCAATTGCTAACACGCATAATCTCCTCCTCCTTTTAATTACCAACAGGCGAACGAAATGAAATCCGAATTTTGAAATTATTAAAACGCTTATAGGAAATCATATAATAAAAACATTTCACGTTCAAAATTTCATTGCATTTATGAATGAAGATTAATAAAACTTAAGAGACTATTTCTGTCCAAATTAAATTAAATTATTGGTATTGAAATAAATCTCCATTTTATTCAGCTTTCTCAGAATTATTATTAAATAATTTTATTTATACTTAAATCTAAATGAACTTGGCGAAGTTCGATCTCTCGAACTCAAATTTCATGAAATAAAATTAAAAGAAATAAAAAATTTAAATTTCTCATTATTTATTATATTATATGAATATAAATTATATTATTATCTTAACTTTTGATTATATTCTCTATTATGAGATGTCGTAAGTATATGAATATATAAATGTTTGATCTCAGTTATTGAATAAAATCAAAGTGTTAAACTTAATTGAAATGTCTACCTTCTAGAAGTATAGTTATATAAACATGCTATAATTATTTTTAATATTGTCATTTATTAGAATTAAAACTCATAAATGTTGCAATTCAATAACAGTAATTAATTTTAAATGATTTCAATTTTATAGTATTTCATAAGGTAAAAAAAATGAATATGACGTAAAAAAACCTTACTGCTTTCAACAAAATAGTATTTTCATTTGTAAATACAAAAAAAAATTCGGGGGGGGGGAATGTGGTTTAATTTATAATCGGAAATTTGTATTTTCTTTGATGTTTTCACTTATATAACGTATTTTTACATTTGCTGATGTATCATTTTTTTTATTCTATTTCTATTATGTGTTTGAAAAAAAAATATTTATTTTCATTTTTAAAATGATATCGTTTGATCATATCAAAATGGAAAAAATACCTTTAAAAGTAAATTGTATTTATTTTATTTAATAATCATTTTTTCTTTGCAGTTATCATTCAAATGTAAAATGTACTGGTGTGTATACCAGATAAACGATTTTCCAAACATTCTATATCATTAGGATTATTAAAAATAAAAAATAAATAAATATAATGATTCCAAGCAACTAATATAATGCTTCTCTAACTTTTCAATGTTTCTTTTTGTTGAACGATATATCTTTGCTCTCAAAAATAGACCTCTTTTTAGTCAATCACTTTTCATACATTCTTCACATATATATATATATATATACCTTCACAAGGAATAATTTTTATATTTATCTTATTCGAACAGCTTTGAATGTTGAATTGAATATTGTCATTCTACTCAGGTCACTAAAATGACTGTAATCTGTAAACTAATTGTCAGAATATCATAAAATTTTCACATTTCTGTCACTTTGATTGATAGTACCAAGAAACATTATATACCTTTGACAGGTAGGAGAATCATTTCATTATTTATATTATTAGATCTTTGTCAATTTTATTTATAAATTTAAATAAAATATAATATAAAATGTATTGTATAAAAAAATAATTATTTTTGAAAATATAGATAATGAATATAAAATTTACATATAAAATTCTGATTGGTTTAGATAAGAGTTAACGAATCGTCTACCACCCCACAAATGAAATGAATAAAACATATTTTAAAGAAATTTGGAACCTCTTGAGAAAATTACTAAAATATGCTTCTAGGTCATATCAGTTTAAGTCTTATTTAAATTTAATATTATAAACACTTGAACAAGCCATTTCGAAGCACATGTGCACAAAAATAAAAGCGCTACCCCGAGAGGGCAGTCTTTCTTTTTCAACCTACATGCCTTATCTCTTTTCCCCTTCCTTGACTTTCCCCCTCCTGTCCGGGTCTGTGTTTTCCGACCCTTTGGACTCTCGCTTACCTGCCTTTGAACTGAGCAAGTCATTCTACCTCTTCTGAGCAGTGTTGAGCCTGCTATTCCCTTCGATATCATTTGGTGGACTGATCAACGGCAAATAGTGTTTGTTTGAGAAAAGTGTTTTAGATCCTTTTGCTCGAAGATACCACCATCTGAATCCCTTCTAACTCTTCCTTTCTATATTTTATTCCTTTCCTTTCTTCCTTCCCCGCAAGTGCTATCTTTGATCGAATACGACCATCTGGCAAGATCATCAAGCTTTATTTGGAGAATATTGCATCTAAGAGCGAACACGGGTCTACGAGAGAAGCAGCGTCTCAGTTCTGTGCATTGGACGCGTGGCATCATTGAAATTCCGGCCCTATTTACCTGGTTGTATCAATTTCATACTGTATATGTGTATATATTATTTGAGAATAATTAAAGTATCATTCATTTTTGGCGCACCTAACAAGGGACTGGTTTGATCGATTCCATCCGGTTTAGGTGTATATAGTTTCTGTTTGTATCAATATATGAATAAGTTTTAATAAAAGCTCAGAAAAGAATACATTTGATTGTGTTTTCATTATACCAACCATCACGATCCATTGCCTTTTCGCTTAGAATCAAAAACCCTATCTCTCTTCAGGCTATTTTCGAGAGAAAATAGCTTGTAATAATTCCAACGACAATAAGAATCTCTCTCTGAGACATTCGATGTTGAAGCTGGGATTATTACGTTAATGTATTAAACAACACTGAAACTTGAATTATAATTATTGATTATATAGTAATAATAAGAAAAGTTTCCTAGGATATCACATATTAAACGAATTTTTTTAGTTAGATCTTTCTACAAAAAAATATTAGTTTTCTATTGCTGAAAAAATGTTGAAAAACTAATTGAGGTAATCGTAATGAATAATGAATATATATATATACGACATACGACATTGATATAAAATAAAAGTGATGATGTTTATGGGTTTATAAGTCGTTCTATGCTTATGGAAAGATATTAATTTAACCAATGTATGTATAAATTATATACATATGTCATAATAAACATTCTATTTCTTAATTAACAAAAATTTATACTTTATCAGAAAAAAAAATAATTTCAAGAAATTATTCGAATATTAATTTTCTTGAGAAAACACAAAAATAATTTTTGGATTAAAAAAGTAATACTATTTCAATTTAATTTTTATAAATTATAAATGATAAATAAATAAAAAGGTAAACCAAAATATTTATATTTTTAAATTTAAACAAACTTTTTAATGATTTATATTGAATTAATATTTTATATATTAAATTTTTAATTGTAAATATTATTTAATTTTATTCACAAAATGTATATTTTAATCAAGTAAATAATCTATAATATTATATTAACCACCGGATGATTGAATCCATCGTGCTGAAGCCAGATAGCCAGCTCTGCAATAGGAAAGAACAAATAGAAAAAGCAAAAGTACTCGCAAGATCTATCAAGATATTTATTCAGCTATGCTATCATCACAACACAGAGAAAATATCTATAAGTGTGTGTATAATAAATTATTAAAATCCATGCGTGTCTTTAATGGATAATAATCGTCGTATTATGATGGCTGGTTACACGTAGAGTAGAAAACCCTCTCGATTTATTACCAGAAGGTAAAACAATATTCTCATTCCAAAAGTATTCTACTAGTAATAAACAGCATTGGATTAATACGTCTACCTATTTTACTTTCAGTAATATTTCGATGTGCAAGAATGGAAGACAAAAAAAATCAAAGTGGTCTCTATTTTCCAAGTCTACTATCCAAAGTCGACATAAAAATTCTTGCAGACATGAGGAGGAAGGGTTTTTAGCCGGTAAAAGTACGGTCCTAAACAACTATTAAAGACGGGTAATCCATGAGGATTTTCCCCCCTCCTCAAGACAGAAAAAACAAACTATTATTTGTATATATTTTCTATATATAGAAGATGTATTTCATTTGTTTTAATAAATACCTACCTAAGAATTGTACAACTTAAAACTATTCTGTATTATGAAACTTTTTTTATATAATCGATTTTAATTAATATTTTTAAGAAAGAAGGGACTCTACTAAATAGCAGACAAATTCTAATCCCACTTTATCGAAAAAGCCATAAACAAAAAGTTTATTAAATCTAAAATAAAACTGTTTTTTTAATTTCGTTGATGGAAAATAATGTCACCGATGAAAATTATATTGTTTCCGTATGCAAATTCATAGATGATAGCAATCTTGTTTATGAAAACTTTGTTTTAGAATTTCAAATATATACGAAAAAAAAAAACGCATGACTAAAGTTTGATCTCAATCAATCATGAAAATGAATACATCCATAATCTTTCTTTATTAGCTATAGAACATAAATTCATAATAAAACTTGATTAATTTTGTATTTCATGGAAAGTTCAGAACAAACTGAAGATATACATATTCAGCCATTTTACATATTAAGCATGGTATGAGTTTTATATTAATTTAAATTTGTGAAACAATTTAAATTTCAAGTTCATAAAAATATATTAAAATTTTCTTTAACAAATTGTAAATATATCCTATATTTATAGAAAAACTTGATTTTTAGAAGTTTTTTTTAAAAACACACACATATACATATATATATTTAATTTAAATAGTGTCTAACTGGAAATGACTTCAAAAGTATTATAATATTAATTATTATACAATATGTAATGTATATATTCTATACTATTATATATATATATATATATATATTGTATCCGCTTGATACATCGACTATAGAGGCTTGTAAGACCTAAAAAATAATAGAAAGCTATTGTTCCTGAAAATTGAAAGTGGGAGGAAATGGAAGGGGATGAATCCTTAATATATATCAATTTTGCTCGAAGGCTAAAAAGAGGAATTAATAAAATTACGATAGCAACCTCTTCACTTCTATCGCACCTGGAAATTTAAATGGACTGTATCAAAGGTCTATGTTTAATATATTAAGAATTTGGGATTGAAAAAAGCTCGCTAAATAAAAGCTCTATAATCAACTTTTATAATCTTTAATTAAATTAAAATTAAGTTCAATTTAAAACGGATTAATTATATTTAGGGTCACCTAAATATTTTTATATATCAACTTAAATCTAAATTTTAAATCTAAAATTAATATAGTTCAAAGTGTTCATAAGTGCACTTATCTGACCACCGGGAATTGAATTAAATGGGGGTTTACGCTGCCGTTCGCTGCCTGAATGTCTTCTCTGCTGGTTTCGCAATTGATCCAACGATCAATTGGCTTTGGACCCTCCTCGAGTTTCCAACGGGTTGAATGGACCAGCACGGATCCAAGGTAGAGATGATCCCCTTCAGGAATCACTGGGTTTGCCCCCTCGGAACAAACTCTGGAGCACAGGACCGGCGGCTGCAATCTGTAGCCTCGTCGACGACCCCGAAAGCACCGCGTTCGAGTCGTAAATTCGAACGGGTCGAATAAGGCGTCGGTGGGCCAAGGCGCCCCAGTAAGCAGTGGACGAGCAGATAAAAACAACAGGCAGCCGCGACAGACAAAGGCAATAGCACTCGGGCGACAGGGACAACAGCAGCGGGGGTCCGGAGAGCTCGGCCTGTCTTTTTATATGTAGATAGTAAGGGAGGGGGGTGGTCAACCTCATGAATTTATGACAATAACAATTAAATATTTAAAACTATAAATTAAATTAACTTAAAAATATTAAACTACATTATATAATTAATTAACACTAATATTTATAAATATTAAATTAATTACTATTTAAACTTAGTCAGAGGGCGGGAATTCAAATTTATTTGAATTCAGGTTCCATGCGGAAACATCACTCCCCCCCTTGACGGACTGTCAAAATCTATTTAAATTTACGCTATCGGGTAGCAATGTAATTTTGTTGATCGAAAGGTTATATTCTCCCCTCTCGGTCTTTATTTTAACCCCCTGTACCAAATTGTCCTTTCCTCGAAAGGTTTTAATGATTTTCCCCAGTTTCCATTGCAAGGGGGACACGCCGGAATCGGGTATCAATACCAATCTATTACGCAAATCACTAGGGTTCTCCCGAAACCACTTTTTACGAGATTGCCGATTGGTTGAATAACTTTGCCTAGGATCACGCCTAGAGCCAGGTAGCCTATTTTCCCCTACCCTTTCCCCATTGGACCCTTGTTGATATGAATTAATATATTTACAAGGGCCCATTAGAACCCACCCCAGGTGGGTGTCTTGCGCTTTTGGTAAATCCCTTCTAAATACTTTCGTTTTCGATTTCATTAGAAGGGGATATATTTCTGCTCCGAGAATTATATCAATGCCTGCAGGTATGTTAAATTCTGGGTCGGCTAATTTATTACCTGCCGGCAGTGTGAAAGGGGGGATCCTTACCTGTTGTATTGGCTGTTCACTTGTTAATTTTTCCAAAACAAGAGGTGCTATTTTATAATTTTGCGATGTACAGAAATGAGGGCTTAAAGTGAGCTGAACCTTCCCTTTTACTCTCATTGACCGGCCACTCAAATTGAATAGACTTGTAGAGGTCTTTTCAATTTTATGACCGAGTCGTTTCGCCATTGAAAGCGAAACACAGCTTACCTGTGCCCCACTATCTAATAGACACCTAGCCTTTATCAATTTTCCCTCGGTGTCTATTATCTGTACCTGCGCAGTTGCCAATAGTGATGGATTAAATAAATTATTGTTACACTCCGCATTCGACTGCATTATATGCGTTTGTAACGCATCTACCTTTAAATTAATTGCTTTATGATTATGCAACATTTTATTTAATCTTTTATTGCAATGAGCGCAAGGAGGTTTAAAACAGTCTGCCGCAGAATGTTTTAATCCTAGACAATTGAAGCATCGCTTCAATTCCCTAATTTTTCTCTTGCGCTCGTCATGGGATAATTTTTGAAATTTATGACACTCTTTCAAAGAGTGTTTTTTATCACATATGCTGCAATTGAATGGGAGCCCGCCCGTTGCATGAAAAATGCCTGCTTTTTTAAAATTTTGTTTTTCCCTTCCCGGATCTATTGTTTTATTGCCCTTTTCAATACTCAGGCCTGGCTGAGCTCCTAGGCAAGAATTATACCTCCTTTCTAAAAAGGCCAATATCTTTTTAATGCTCGGCAGTTCGAAATTATTATTTTCATAATACCATGCCCGCTTTGTTTCGTAGTCAACTTTCTCTAGAAGAGAGAAAGTCCAAAGAGGGTCACAGTCATCTAATTGTATTTTCAACGCCTCAAGATTGTTTAAAACGTTCTGAAACGTTGAAAATACTTTGAATAAACTATTAGCCGAATGTGAAGTGGCTTTAGGGATATCCATAATCCGCCCAATAAACCGGTACACGATTTCCGATTCCCTATTGTATCTATTATTGAGGGTGTCCCATACAATTTTGTAATTCTCACCCTTCATTGGATACATGCCCACGCATTCTAAAGCCTCCCCTTGCAAGGCTCCTTTTAAATAGTTTAATTTCTCGAGAGAGGATATCTCCGTTCGATCTCCTACTACTGATAAAAAGGTGTTTTTAAAACCCTCCCAATGCTCAATTTTTCCCGAGAATTTTGGAATCTCTAATTGAGGCAGACTTGGCTTTGCCGTAATTTTAGGCCTATCGCAAGTCTGCCTACGAGCCTCTAGCTCGTTTTTAATCTGCCTAATTTTTAATAACAGGCCACTCGACATGTCCAGAATCCGATTAATCATTTCAGTTGTTTCTTCATCTCCCAATGAAGCATCTGAGAGAACATCTGAGTTCACCTCGTTGATGCTTACATTGGAAGATTCCAACTGAACCAACCGAACTTCTAAAACATCCGAGTCGGCCTTACCTATATCCCCCAAGGCGGAAGCGATGGTGTGCACAGAACCTGCACATATATTTAATTTTCTGTTTAATAATTTAAATGCCCTCGACATTTTAAAATTTTTATTTAATTTTAATTAATCTCCCTGAGAGACTAAAATTATTTATATAACTATTAAAAGATCCTTTAAAATATTAATTTTAAACGAACCTTTTAAAACTTTAGCGACCTTTTTTCAAACAAAGGACAAAGAAAATGAATGGAAAGGAAATTTGCTATTGCAAGGGTCAGGTAACAAAATATTCCAACTGAATATAATGTTTATGGCAATTCTATTTCAAGAACAAATGCTTTCTTTTTAAACTAATATAAAATTATTTATATTAAATTAAAACCAGATAAAATCTTCAATTTTATCCGGCTCGAAGGACCAAAAAATTTAATGATGTATCCGCTTGATACATCGACTATAGAGGCTTGTAAGACCTAAAAAATAATAGAAAGCTATTGTTCCTGAAAATTGAAAGTGGGAGGAAATGGAAGGGGATGAATCCTTAATATATATCAATTTTGCTCGAAGGCTAAAAAGAGGAATTAATAAAATTACGATAGCAACCTCTTCACTTCTATCGCACCTGGAAATTTAAATGGACTGTATCAAAGGTCTATGTTTAATATATTAAGAATTTGGGATTGAAAAAAGCTCGCTAAATAAAAGCTCTATAATCAACTTTTATAATCTTTAATTAAATTAAAATTAAGTTCAATTTAAAACGGATTAATTATATTTAGGGTCACCTAAATATTTTTATATATCAACTTAAATCTAAATTTTAAATCTAAAATTAATATAGTTCAAAGTGTTCATAAGTGCACTTATCTGACCACCGGGAATTGAATTAAATGGGGGTTTACGCTGCCGTTCGCTGCCTGAATGTCTTCTCTGCTGGTTTCGCAATTGATCCAACGATCAATTGGCTTTGGACCCTCCTCGAGTTTCCAACGGGTTGAATGGACCAGCACGGATCCAAGGTAGAGATGATCCCCTTCAGGAATCACTGGGTTTGCCCCCTCGGAACAAACTCTGGAGCACAGGACCGGCGGCTGCAATCTGTAGCCTCGTCGACGACCCCGAAAGCACCGCGTTCGAGTCGTAAATTCGAACGGGTCGAATAAGGCGTCGGTGGGCCAAGGCGCCCCAGTAAGCAGTGGACGAGCAGATAAAAACAACAGGCAGCCGCGACAGACAAAGGCAATAGCACTCGGGCGACAGGGACAACAGCAGCGGGGGTCCGGAGAGCTCGGCCTGTCTTTTTATATGTAGATAGTAAGGGAGGGGGGTGGTCAACCTCATGAATTTATGACAATAACAATTAAATATTTAAAACTATAAATTAAATTAACTTAAAAATATTAAACTACATTATATAATTAATTAACACTAATATTTATAAATATTAAATTAATTACTATTTAAACTTAGTCAGAGGGCGGGAATTCAAATTTATTTGAATTCAGGTTCCATGCGGAAACATATATCCTATTATAAAATTAATTTAAGAAAATTAAGAAAAGAAATTAATAATAAAATTTCAATAGAAAAAATAATAACAAAAAAAATGTTGGATGTTCATTGTTCTATACTTCACCTCCTACCACAATTACACACACCCACCCCTTAAAACAATTTTTTACCAACCGACGATTGGAAGGGAAGGTATTGTTTTCAAAACAAATTTCACATGTGGAGATTTTTACATATTTCCACGAATCATGCATTTTCTAAACAGAAAAAAGTATTTTTACCATGATGTCTGTACACTGTGTGTCCGTATAGACGTGTACAGCTTGAAAGGCTCAACGTATTTTGATAAAATTTAGTATATTTATTTGATGCATCAGTAGTATGTGAATTCATCAACTTTTAGTGTGAATCCGGAAACCGGAAGTGGTAGTTTACAAAGTATTAATTTTATATTCATTGTCGGAAAATATTTCACTTAAAACAGTGGTTTCCAACCTTTCAGTACCGGCGCCCCCCCCCTTTTTCTAAAAAAAATTCTTGAGCCCCCTTAAATTTTGTAATAATCTAATTTCCTTTGAAATTGGTTCTAATACATTCGCGCCCCACAGGTTGGAAGCCGCTGACTTAAAATATAGTAGTAATTAATAATTGAGTTATTAAACTAAAAATAAAAACCAAGATAATATAATTTTAATTTAAGTTTTAAAATATTTTTTTTTATACTTTATATATATAATATAATATTGTTTGAAAATTAATTTAATTCAAATCGGTCACTTCTGTGCCTGGCCACAGCTCAATTTTTTAAATCTGCTCCTGATAAAACATAAACCTTTAAAATCTGTACATAATAAACAATTTCATACGATTCAAATAATAATTTGAAAGCATTTTTTTTATTTTATTTTTTCACTTAAACGTATATTTTTAATGAAAAAAGGAATGAAAACTTATTATTTATTTATTTATAATGCTATATTCCAAAGTCAACAATCTGTTTTATATTTTTATTTTCATCAAAGCGTTTCTTTACTAATACTTAATTTGAGTGGTGGCTTTATTATCTGTTTGTTTATGAGGAAATGGATTTGCTCTTCTCATCTGCAATTCTAGAAGGCGAGTAACGGTATTCGACGTGTTTCGCCTACTGCTCGTCTTTCTTTAGACATCTCCGCTGTTGATGCATCAACCGGGAGGAAAAAAATAAGGTTTAAAAAAGGAAAGGCAGAATTTCAAGGTGGAAAAAAAATGCAGCTGTATGAAAGAGAATCCGAAAAGAAGGAGAAAGAGGAATGTTTTTTGATAAACGGACTGAATCATTATGGTTATCTATTGTGCCCACTTGAGTTTAATTAATTTTGAGTGAGATACAAGTAGAATAGGATTAATATATTAACAAATATTATTAAATTTAATATATTTTATATGAATATATAGATTTTAGTTGAATGAGCCATAAGATGATTGACAAAGCGACTGATAGAGTAATTCATTTATCGTGATTTTATGATTGGTTGTCAGGAGTTGATGACACTGGATTCATTACTTAGATTCTGTTAATATTGATCATTTCTCTGTGAATTTATTCATTCATATATAATATATATATACTAATTCGTGACGGTCTCTGTCCTCATGTGACTTTATCATTTTGAAGAAAGAAATAATGAAATTAATTTATTATATTAATCTTTATTACAATATTAATTTCAAATGTGGTAGATGGCCATAAGGCTGTAAATTTAAACCACTATATATATAATTTCAAATCTAATTTAATTTTCAAAATAATGATAATTATATATAAGGATAGGAATGTTTAATTTTTTTAAGTAAGTAAAATTCCCTTCCATAATTAAAAGGTAATAACACGGGTTTATTTTCTATATATATAATGAATGAAAAGGGTAATAAAAGATTGCGAGTAGAGAAGTTGAGGATTAAAATGCGAATAAAAAAGAGAGTGAAATAAAGGTGAGGTTGATTCGCTCAATAGATTATATTTTATATCGTCCTGGCAATACTGAAATGAGTATGTAGGTTCATTTAAGACTAAATGCAAAATAATTAAGATGTTATTGTTTATTATTGCAAGTTTATAGATTTTGGTGGATAATTTCATTTTCGTTCTCAACTAAATTATACCGATATACATATAATATTGGATCCAGTCAATCTGTATTGATGAAATTATTCTATATATAATTTAAGCCACATGTTTTAAATGTCCTAAATTTAAATAATTTTTAGCCTACCACTTCATTGAAAGTTTTAATAATATCTTCAACCTTTATGAGCATAGGCCGCTTCAAATAAATATGATATAGAGCAAATTCTACAAAAAAAAACTCGTAGACCCAAAATTAATTTCCATTAAGGTATTTTAAACATCATGTTATTATCAAACATATATTTTGTTTATTAATTTGTAAAATTTAATTGTATTTTTGACTTAAGTTATATAGAAGTTCTTTTAAATAATAACCATAATAATTATTCATTACCGGCCGACGAAAGGGAGGGAAAGGTATTATTTTCACGCTAAATGTCACATGTGAAGATTTTTACATATCTCCACGAATCATGCATTTTGTTAACAGAAAAAAAGTATTTTTAACATGATGTCTGCCCGTTTAGTTTAGTTTTAGTTTAAAAAGTATGTTTATTAGCCAAATATACAAATATATGTTGTTTTTCCCATAACATATAAAAGTGATTACATGACTTTTTCTTACAGCTAATTGGTGACTCCAAGGTCGTTATTATCTATACGCTATTAACTATTTTTAATATTACTATTTCAAAGTGTAAATTATTATTTTTTTTTTGTCTAGGAATGATGTCTGTCCGTCCGTCTGTCCATTGTGTCTCCTTATAGACGTGTATAGTTTCAACGGCCCAACGGATTTTGATAAAATTTGGTATATTTACTTAATGCATCAGTAGCATGAATTAATCAAATTTTGGTGTATATCAGGAAACCGGAAGTGGAAATTTGCAAAGTATTAATTTTATATTCATTGTCAGAAAATATTTCACTTAAAATATATAGTAGTGATAAACAATTAATTAATTAAACTAAAAATAATAACCAAGATAATATAATTTAGTCATTCTAATTAAAGTTTTTAAAATTTTTTTTTTAATACTTTATATATATATATATATAATATATATAATGTTTGGAAATTAATTTATTTTAAATCGTCAGTCGGTTCTGTGCCTGGCCACAGCTCATATTTTTTATGAAATTTATTTGAACAATTTAGAGTAACTTTATAATTTGTTAATTTATTTTAAAATAGGTATTACTTCTAAATGAGATGATAAACATATTAAAAATTATACATAATAATTTTAAAACAAAAAAAGAGTAAATATATAAGTGCATATATTATATTAAATGAATAGCCAACTCATAGATATTATGAACAATTAAACATATGAAATATAAAAATAATTTAGGTATAGTATAATTACTATAGACTTTTTTATTTATTTTTTACCTTTTTGAACAGTTGACCATTATTATAGTTTAAATACAGAATATCACCATTATGGTAAAACAAATAAAATGGTGCCTACCAAGAGCGTAAACGATTGGCAAATTTACTTTATTGATGCAAAACAGCCATAAAAACGTACATATGGTTATAAATTTACTATATAAATATAATAAAAATGAAATGAATTTACCTAAAACAAAGGGCAGATCATCATCATCCTCGTATTTTGTTACCTACATATCCAAGTAATAAAATTGATGTTCTGGATGCTCCTTTTTAAAAAATAATTTTTTAGAAATTAGAACAGTTATCTTAAAACAATATTAACCTTTAACAAAATAATAAGTATAATATTAATAATAAAAATAAAATAAAAAAAAAAAATTATTAAACTTATAAGTGATCTTCGAGTGGAGGTGTTTGATTGATTACATTTCTTCTTCTATAAATTTTTCTAATCTACTCTTCTTTCGTATGAGAGAAGTGATGGTTAGTCAGTTTGGTGTGATAGCTAAGGATTTCTGAAAGATCGGATATGTGCCCAGGGAATGTGAGAAGGAGAGGAAGAGGGGGAGGGGTGAAACCTCACAATCTCATTTGTCATCTGTGGTTGTTGGCGCACGTTCGGCTGTCAATCGGGTTCTCAAAGCGGAACGTGAACCAAGATCAAACAACTAAGTGGCCGACGAAAGAACATTTCTCCATTATGAGAAATGATTCAAGACGATAGTTTATTATTTATTTATAGAGTTTAGAAATTTGATTGGATGTATATAGAAGTTAAGTATAGATAGTTAATCTTAAGTGAATTATGTATATATATATATAGGGGTGGCTGGGGAGGCTCTGGGTAAAGGGAAAAAGGGAGACAAGGTACAGCCCGATTTTCCCGACGGCTCTTTGCATTTTCGAGCTAAAATAATTTCGTCATGTAGGCAACACGACGAACATTTAAAATAATGAAAATGGCCCAGATTAAACTTTCGAAGAATATTCCAAAAAACTGATTTTTTCCCCTTTTCTGATTTTTCTCCCCGTGTAAGTCACTCAATTTAAGTCACTGATCTAACTAATAATATTTTATTTTTTTAGAAATTTCACTTTAGTCCAGGGGTCGGCAACCTTTTTCAATAGTCAGGCACATTTCTGAAATAATATAACAGGGGTGGCCACACTTGGTGATACTTAGAGCCAAAAAGGAAAAAATATTTACCTTTTTTCTTTGTTTTATATGGATATTGAAAAAATTGAAAAAAAAATCGAAAATGTTTAAGAGCCTGATCGCAAAAATATTTTACCCTTTTTTTAGAACCATATTGAAAAATCTAAAATTTTACCTTTTTTTGTGTCATGACTTTAAATTAATATTATACTTAGTAATAGTTTAATACTTAGGAATTTGAATGCGGGCACTTGAAAATGGCTTCGCGATCGCGGGCACCAGGTTGCCGACCCCTGCACTAAATCTCATGCGTGCCCCAAAATACGAATGCCATAACACTTTTGAGTTTTTGGATACAACGAGGATCCATATTTCATCCAGGGTCTCATTCCGACAAAGAAAGTTTTGTAGTAATTTTATAATTTTAATAAAATTAAGATTCGTTCCTTTAAATAATATAAACATAAAGATTCGTTTAACAAATTTTATTTTATATAATTTTAAAATTCGAACCTTTTATCTTTCATATTATGAACAAATTTTTACAATAATTATAAAATTTGAATATGTTTGTAAATATGTTTGAAAATATATGTAGGATTTTCTATTTATACCAGTAATAACCAACCCAGATGATCTTGTGGACCATATAGAAATGTATTATAACTCCGCATGACAATTGAGAATTATTATTATTTGGAATGTTAAATTTGTAAAATAATATCATATAAAATTCACAAAACTTTTAAGGCGGGCGCGTGTAGTCACCATTGATTTATTCCAGTTTTTCTTTTTCAATTTTTTTTTAAAGATTTTTTTTTTTTTTTTTTGCCATTTACATTTACATTTTCATTTTATTTATTTATTTTTTTTTTTTCATTTATATAACGATGAGAATTATGGATGATTTATAAATATTTGTAATATTATGTTATTCGAAACACTTTTTGATGCTTATGAATTGAACAAATTTCCAGTTCACCATCATAAAAATGGTGCGGCTGTCATTGCCAGGCGAGCTTATTGAACTTATAAATCTTTTTTTTTTTTATTATTTATGAAGAACATCCTACCTTCAGAAAACATTCATTATAATGCACACTAGATATTTATCTCTTGCGTGTATTTATTTGTTAACCATAAATAGAAAATAAATTAAATATTTCGTTGTTTTATATACTAGAGAGTGAATTTAACAAAAAACAAAAACAATAAATTCATTAATCAAGTTTGTGATACAGATATTATATTTAGTTTGTATAATAAAAAGTGAGGGAGAGGAATGATTATTCATTTGATGTTTTTGTAAAACCATCTAATGGATGTCACAAAATTCCCTCCTGGTTGGTATTGGTACCCTCTTTTGCCACTAGCTTTCCAGACTAACAATAAAAGGTGTTAGAAACACCAATTCGCTCTTCAAGTTGGACATCCGCTTTATAGAAGAGGTGGTTAATGGAAAAGGAACATGGGAAAAGGATGGGTTAAGGGAAGGAAAGCAACCTCACAAATATCGAAGGGAGACGCTAAAGTCGATAGGACGAAAACTCTTCCAGAAAACAAATGTGAATTAACGATGGCGCAGTCCCACTGGAGGGAATGTTACTCGAATAAATTTGATAAAAAAAACAAGAAAATAATAATGTTTGATCTGAAAAAAACTAGAAGAATGTTTTATAAAAGAGTATCTTTAAAAACAGATAGTTAAAAATTGACAAAACTATTAAAACTTGATTTAATAAATGGTAAAAATACAAAAAATCGATTAGTGAGACTATAAAAAAGGGGAAAGAAAATGCAAATTCCTGTTGTATTACTTTACCTAAACATGAATATCTTCATAAACAAAAACAATTGTATATTTATGATTAGTTTAACGTTGTATTTGTATACGTTTTAATAATTGAAAGGAAAATATATTTATTATATAATTTATATTTATGCTGTTTATTTATAGAACATTATTAAATCAAAAATATTTCAAAATACAATTCAATTGAACATTTTGTTAATTTTACCCCTATTGCTATTCCTCTTCTATTTGGATAGTAGAAAGAAAATTTATTCCTTCTAATGCAAATGACTTTAAGTTTTTAATGAATAATTTCTGAGAGTTATCTTAATTAACTTCCTTTGCACTATTTGTAGAAATAATAAATGTCAACATTGTACACAAAATGATTACTCTTCTTTTTTAATTATAATTCAAAGATAAATAGACAAATAATTCAAAAAAAGAAAGAAAATCGAGAAATGTAAAGTAGAGAGAGCATTTCATTTATAGTGGTTCTAGCTATTTTAATAGAGAATTAATTTAAAAAATATTAAATCAAAATAAAAACATGGTAAAGAGTAATCTTGACAGAGTAGCATTGGGAAAATTTAAATCCAAGACCAAAGACTAATATAATAAAGAAATATTATTTATTTATCTTAGTGAAGTAATTTTAGACAATTTTTAGATATTTATTAATGCCTTCAGAAGTTTAACAGACAGATATCATCTTTCTTTAAATGTTAAAATAAATATGTTCTATAATTTTATATATTAAAATATAATATAGAAATAATTTTATATCATTACAAAAAACATCTGGTTTTTGAACATTAAATGAAAGGACAGCGCCTGGGGAGGTGGGACGTCGTTATTATAGATCAGGAGTCGGCAACCTTTCTATTTGTAGATCAAAATGACTAATTTTACATTTTTTGAAAACGTCTAGGATCAGTGAGTTTTTAATTTCAAAATAGCCTTCAAAACCTTTAAATCATACAAACTATATTTTATTGAAAAAATAATAAATAATTTTACAAAATTTTAAACTTTCTGTTCAATTTTTTTGTACATCAAGTATAAATCAAGATATTATCACGTTTGTCGTGCAACTGCATCAGTACAACTCATTTCAGAGAATATATTTGTATATTTCGTGCATTTTAGCATTTATATTTTATTTGTAAATATTTTTTTCAATACTTTGGTGAGTCACTTAAAATTACTAAATGGGTCAAATGGTGACCATCCGGTCAAAAATTGGCAGGTGGAGAAAAATTCCTTTGTTATACCCAAGACTTGAAGCCAGGACCACAAGGTTGCAAGTCTAGCCTGCGTGAAGCCCTAATTTTCTATCATAGAAGAATATAATTATTTAGTAATTAAATCATCATATTATCAATTATAATTAAATATTGAAACGGTATAAATTTTCAAATAAGAACGAATTTAAAAATATGACAAAAAATCCTAATCCTAAAACAATTCCAAATAATTTCAAATTAAAAGAGATTCTTTCTAAATAACATAATAACTTAAGCACCATTAACTAACAAATATACTGCTAACTATTTAATTTAAAAAAATAGAGTGAAATATAAATTTTAATTTGTTTTCTATGTAAAATTAGTAAAATGTAAAAATATAAAGTTATTTAAATTTATATTATCGGTAACAATTGTCCTCTAAAAGTTTAATGAGCTGGAATATAAAATGTGAGGTACCAAAGTAAGGATATAGAAATGAGGGATTGGCGATCTCACTTCTCTTGGTGGGAAAAACTTTTTACTAATTTGAAAAATTAAAATTTAGTATTGTCACAATATCTTTTTTCATGAGCTGTTTTAATTTTAAAATCTATATTCCTTGGTTGTGTTAAAAAAATATTAAATCTATGAACAATTAAACTTAGTATAATTTTATATGATTATATTTATATTAATACATTGATTAACGGAAACAATATTTCAAAATAATAAATTTAAAAATTGATTAAATTATTACATAACTATTACTTGATAGGTTTGACGATAACTATGATATATTAGATTTTATTGTATTTATTTTATGGTGATATTGATCAAGAGGATGCAGCATATATTGACTTCATTCAGTCATTGCGAAGCCATGAACTGATAATAACTTATCAAGGCCTTGTTCTCCTGTCCATATTATGATCAATAACCTTTCCTATTTCAACTCTACAAATAATCGGAATCCTATTGAATAAAGTGCTATATAAACTCCCAAAGGATTGCTAATATAGTAAATATTTAATTTAAATATTAAGTGATTAAAAAATACAACAAAAAGGTGGTAGATTCAGAATAAATGAATGAATGATTTATTAATGAGTCAATATAAATGTATCAATCAAAAAAGTTAATTGTAAGCATTTGCTAAAACATTTTATATATTATTGAACAACTAAACATTAAAAAAAATAATTGAAATTGAAATTATTTATAAATAAAATCTATATAATTAAAACAATTTTCGTTAAGGTATATCATGTCCCGTCCTTTTTTTTAAATCTGTTGCCCTATGGGTTCTGTTGTGGTATAGCCCCACGGTGGCCAAACCGTGGCTCTTTTTGAGTTTATTGTGGCTCACTTAAAAAAAAAGTCATGACACAAAAAAAAGGTAAAATTTTTTCCGATTTGGCTCTTAAACATTTTTGATTTTTCAATATGGCTCTAAGTATCACCAAGTGTGGCCACCCCTGGTATAGCCAATGTTTATGGCGTTAATTATTGAAATATATAAAGTACTAAAGTAGAAAATAAATTTTTATTATTTATAATTATAATAATTTTGTACAAATCATTTTAATTTATTTATAAATTTCTTTAAATACATACGTAATAATATAATAATCTTATAAATATCGAAATTATGGAAAAAAGAAATTGATAGGGTTTTTTATATCTATCTATCTATTTCTATTATCTTAGTAAACAGGCAATTATTTCTATACGAGATGTACTCATATGCTATATATATGTTCGTTTAGGTTCCATGAAAGCTATTTCGGGATATTTTCGAGTATTTTTGGAGATTTCAATGTTTTGGGACTCATTTTGCTGATATTTTGGAATAAGATCCTGACGTTTGTTAGTTCCAGCTTCACTGTAGTGCTGTGAATTCGTCAGAGTTTCAGAATGCAGTAATTCAAACATTACCCAACTATTCAACTGAAAATACTAACCCTTGGTGGCACAGATTAAGGCCCAGAATTCCAAAAATTCCCTTGGAAATGTCGCCAAAATGTCTGACAAAGTTTTACCTATATAGTTTTTGCCTATACATTTCATAACCTGGAGAATCCAAATATACCTTTAGAATTTTAAATTTCAGCTAGTGTGTCCATGAAATTGTAGGTTATATATAGAATGAAAATTAACTTGGTCGATTACTATGAAAAACAGTTGAACGTAGACCATACATTTCATCAATATGAAATTTGTTACTTTTTTATTTAATTATCTGCCAGGTTATAATAAAAATAAGTGTTTATCCCTAAAATTTCAGTGCTAAATTATTTAGCAGTGGATGACTTAATAAATCAATAATAAATAAATCAATTTGAAAGTATATATCGAGTGGAAAAAAAAACTATAAGAGTGTTTAAATTTAAATTTATCCATATTATATGTTAATTTTGTAAGTTTAGTTCTAGTTCTAAAAATTATGCAATTAAAAGGTCCTTTCACGTTTTATAATACATTTGAATATTCAATAGCAAGATGGAATAAGTTTAATCATTTTGATGGTTATTTAATTGTCAATCTGTTCTTGTCAGGTTGAGGCCTCCCGATAGAACAGATAATCATTGACCAGGAGGAAGTGGAAAATGAAAAAACAAACACACAATGAAAAATCATTTGAATTTTGCGAAATTTCATAATGACAGTAATATTTAGTGAAGTTAAACTAGGGAGCTGAAAGGATTTCATGTCATTAGGAGTTTGCCAGGGCTTTCGAAACGAAAATCATGCCTAATTAGGTGATCTTTATTTTATCCTGAACTGGACAAAAAGCATTCGCAATATTAATTATGTAAACAATCTTTTTTAATGTATTCTGCTTGTGAGTAATAAAACAATCAGAAAAAAATAAATATATCAAATTTAATTTTATTTTAACTTTGTTTATTGTTTATTTCAATGTACTATATACAAATAATGTTACTAAAATATTGAAGATTAGTAAGTATAATTTAATTTGGATCCATTTTCACTTAAAATGAAATATAGTTTATTTGTTATTTTAATTTTAATAACTAAAATAATAATAAACTATATGAAAATTGTTTTTTATTTCAACCATCAAATATGTATTAAATATATATATTATTAATATATAAATAAATTATTTATTGTTTAAAGCTGTAGAATTTCTGATGAAAGAGAACACAGACCTTTTTAAAAATTAAAAAGTTTAATAAAAATATTTTTAATAATATAAATAAATATACCAAAGGACAGCGCCTATCATGCCGGTTGCAGCCTAAGCAGGGTAAAGGTATTCTATGATCAGTAGAACGAGGCTTCTCAATCTTTATCATGATTTTTTTAATTGAGCTGTTATCAAGTAGCTTCCCAATTTGGATGTTTAATTGAATTTTTATTTATGCGAAGTTAAGCGCGTAGGCACTCAGAGTGCGTGGCGTCTTTATACAAATATATATAAATACTAGCTGCTCCGAGCGCCTTCGGCGCTCTCCACACCTAGACGGGGGCTCCGCCCGCTGTACCCCCCGAGTGGTACATAGTATTTGGTTAAGAGTAGTAAAAGGTTTTCATCCATTTTGTTTCAATCAGTATATTACATAAAACATTCATTTCTTTATGTGTTCTTATTTAAAATATATTTTAATTTAATCACTAAATTAATTATATATATTATTATTGTATATGTTATGTTATATCTATCTATCTCTGTGACTCTAAGGAACTCGAAAGTTCTTGGCCGCAGCAACCACATTTCTCCAAGTGTCCCTATCCTGAGCCCTTGTCCCATCTCTCTTACGTCCATTCCTACACGCCCTTGGTCTTCAAAGCGGACGTTTTCCAATCCAATATCTTTTTCCTCTCCCAGTCTAGCCACGTCCCCTGCCACAGCTTTTTCGCTTTTATAACCCTAACTATTTCTGAAGATGCATAGAGGTCATGCAATTAATCGTTATGCAGTCTCCGCCATTCCCCGGTGACCTCATCTTTCTTTGGCCAATAAATGCTGGAAATAATACTCTGAATCTACTCTCATCTCCCAGGGTCATAGACCTTGCGTCCCACCCATATAATACAACGGGCAAAATAATTGGTTTATATATTTTAATTTTGATTCCTTTTGATAATAATTTTGATGAGATAACCCTCTTTACTGCATGATAACAGGCGTTTCCCGATTACAACCTCGATTTAAATTCTTCTCAAATATTATTATCCTTCGTGATTACATTCAATTTTTCTACATATTCAAATTCTACATTTTGTATATAGATTTTGTTACTATAATAAATATTTTTGTGTATGTGTTAAAATTTAAAAAAATTCAAATATTTTAATTTATTAATTTATATATAATTTAATATTATTTTTTATTAATATCATATCAAAAAAGAGAATTTATTAAAAATTAAAAATAAAAAAAGAAGCCTATTAATAAAAAAATATAATTGAATACAATAATTTTGATTTAAAACAAATTTTAATTTTAAAAAAATACTCAATATAAAAAAGACATAAATTTAAAACATCTCGTTTATATCATTTGTCTAAAAAACATATTTTAATTAACCAAGAAATCATTTTTGCACTTAAAATATATTTGTAATAATAATTGATACAAAATCAAAAATAATATAATTTAGTTATTTTAATTTACGTTTTGAAAATATTTTTGTATTCATAAAACAGTAAAAATAATATATTCTGTTTTTTTAACCTTTCACTTTCAAATAGAAAAGAAGAAATATTCAAATATATAGAAAGAATAAATAAAAATTAAGTTATATATTATCTAAATATTTTATTAAATAAATTAAAATGAGAACTTTTAGAATAAATAATTTAATTGAATTGATAACGGAATTTTGTAAATTAAACCACATATTTGTTATTGTAAATTTATTCAAAATATACAAAAATATACAGAACGTTTCGATTGCAGAAGTAGCAAATATCAATATGTGGTTTAATTTACAAAATTCTGTTATAAATAAAAAAAAACACCAAAGCTTTAATAATTTAATATAATTGAATTGATATTTGAATATTAGAATTTAAAATAAAAAGTGAAATATTACAATAATTTTAAAATTCTGAGCAAATGTCAAATTATCGCCACCAGCGCCTCTATGATCTAGTATGGTAACTAAACTATTTTTAATTAATTAGCACTTCCTGGACACACCTTAGCAATTAGCGGATTAATAAAAGAAGTCTGGCATGCCCTGAGACCTACTGAATATGCATAAAAAATTTCATAAGAATCGGTCCAGCCGTTTCGGAGGAGTATGATTTCAAAGTTTTGTGACACGAGAATAAAAGCAAGTGTAATGTGTCTGTTTGTCTGTCTGTTTGCCTGTCTGTTTGTTTGACCGAGCTCTCCAGCAAAAACTATCGCACGCAGGGACCTGGAATTTTTTACACGGAAGCACAAAGGGGCTGGCCACCAGACCTCGAAGCCCAATTTTCGATTTTTTAATTAGAAAAATTTTAAAAAAATTATAAAGAATATATTATAGGCGGGTAGTGGAAATTATGTAGAACAAAAATATGTCAATAGAGGCGCTGGTGGCGATAATTTGGCGGTAATTTAAATTCTGAGCAATGTGCAGATAAAAATCTTTTTATATCTATTGATATTTACAATATCTCAATTGATCTTATTGGCCTTTTAAACTTTGAAAACATTCACATTACGGCTATAATTTAATACTATTAATTTTTAAGATTATGTGAGTAAATTATTTTAATTAAGAAAATTTGATCTCATAATTGGATTTTCACGTAAGATTTTAATATATAATATATTTTTTAATATTATTTTTATAGTAGGTTAGTGTTATGCTAATTTTATATTTTATTTTTATTTTGTTACTTTGATTTTTTTTTAAATAAATTAATAACATTTAAAGTAGCATAAAAAAATTAATCGAGGCAGGAAAATTGATGGGTTTGAAATTAATAGTGATAAGACAAAATAATTAGCATCAGAGAGAATAATATTTGCAAAGAATTTAAATCGTGGTTACAATCTGGAAATTATTATCAAAGGGGATCAAAATTATTAAATTATTAATTGTATTATATGGGTGGGAGGCATGGTCTATAACCCTGGGAGATGAGAATAGATTCAGAGTATTTGAGAATAGGATTCTTCCCAGCATTTATGGGCCAAAGAAAGATGAGGACACCGGGGAATAGCGGAGAGTGCATAACAAAGAATTGCATGACCTCTATGCATCTCTAGATATAGGTCATAAAATAGAGAAGGCTGGGATCGGCAGGGCACATGGCTAGAATGGGAGAGGAAAAATATATTGGTGGGGAGTTCGATTGGAAAACGTCTGTGTGGAAGACCAATTGTGAACAGGGTGGACAATGTAGGAAGGAACGTGAGAGAGATGGGACAGGTTAGGAGTTAGATGGTTTTAGCTCAGAGTAGGGACACTCGGGGGGGGGGGGTACAGGGGCCGGAGGCCCCGTCTAGATGCGAAGAGCGACGAAGGAGCTCTGAGCAGCTAGTTTTATATATAAGACAAGATAAATTTGTTAAGATTAAATTTTTCTTTAAATATATATAAATTGCAAAAAAAAGGGAAACCTAATTGGACCTTTTGGGAATAAACGAATTAACCAAAGAATGATGAGTTGATTTGTTTCTAATTTAACCATAAAGGGACAAATGTTTGCAAACGGTTTTTTCTGTAAATGAGCCAATAAGTAATTAACTGCAGCTATTTGTATTAAAAAAAACGATATCGAAGGATTTGTTTCATTTATTTATATAAAAACCACATTTTTTGAAATAGAGCGATCCACAAGAGAAACTAAGTGAACTCATTTAATTAATTGATAGCCAGTGAGTCCTTAATGCTGGTGAACAAATGGAAATGTCGATTTTTTTTTATATTTAGATAATTATAACATTTTAAATAAATGTCTAGAAAATCTTTTTTCCAGATACAAAAAAAAAAAGATTCTCTTTTATTCATTTGAATCCAACCAGGAAAAACTTTGACTATTAGATTTGATTCATTATTTTTCAAATTCTAAATTTTAGGTTAATCATTTCCATCCCCCGTTCTAAAAACAAAAAATTATTTAATTTATTTACATATAAAATAAATATCTTATTTAAAAATAATTAAGTAATTAAAAAGTTTTTTGTAAGTTAATTTTTCCATATCAGTTTAAAAGTTCATAAAAGATAAATCACATTTTGCAAAAACAGTGAAATGAGAAATCAATAAACAAAGTCAATTTAAGTAGAATGAAATAATTTATATGAAGTAGAAACAAAAACAGAATAGATACGTAAGCAAATTAATTAGGAAATCCTTTAAATGTGAAAAAGGGAATGGAAACAAAAGGAAATAAATCTGAAAAGCAGATCAATTGAAATAAAATGGTAAGAATTTATTGTATTCGAAAATGATTGTCAATTCAAATCTTGATTGGAATTCCAGAAATGTCAATATATCAATAATTCTTGTCCAATGGGGCAATTAGATTCGTAGCCTTTGAGGCTATCAAATCAAGGAAAGGAAAACTACTATAAGAATTTTCTTGAATAAATAAAATTTAAGCTTTTTACAAATAAAAAAAAAATTAAAAATGATTTCAATAAAAACGAAGCAATTTGTGGGGGGTGAGTGGGGGAGTGTAGATAAAAATAAAAAGGTATGTTTTAGATTGCAAAGAAAGTAAATTAGAATATTCTCCAGAATTAAGTTTTTATTAATATATAAATATATGTATAAATTGATTATTTGAAAAATTCTAAAATAATGATTATCGATAATAGAAAGTATCTTCATATTTAAAATGACGGCAGGGTGGCGCTGTTGTCGGGCAATAGCAATGTACCTTCTCAGCCAGGTGATTGCCAAACAACAGTATTAGCCTGGCGTTTATCTTTTTAAGTGAATGAACAAACGAAGATACTTTCTATTATCGATGATCATTATGTCACTATGTCACATTTAAAAATAACCTTATAATGAGTATATGATAGGTATTTTAAAGTTGAAATTTATTTTTATTTATTCGCTGAAACAATAAATGATTTAAATAATCAAATTGAGTAAATATTTGTAGGTTTAATTAAAATAGAAGTTTGGGCTGACATTTTTATCTTAGCATTTGAATGAAATTATATATACAATGGTTTCTTGACTTAAGAACTTATAGGATATTAACAAATTTAATTGAATCATGGAATACAAAATCTAACAATAGACTCTATTAATTCTTACCAAAGAAAGTTTATTGGAATGGACAATAAAATAAAATATGAACAATAGTCCGAAACTGACCCTTTCAAGGTATAATTAAAACGAAAATTAAATAATATGTACGAGGTCTGTGCAAAAGAAAAGGTGAATTTTGAATTTTCGCGGGCTGTGTCCATTCAATTATTGAAATTGTTTTTTTTGTTATGTTGGTACACATATGTTTCTCATATGTTGTCATTATCAGCTATTTTTAATTATTTGATAACTGAAAAAGTTAGTGTGTACTTCGATTTTTTACTTAAAAAAAATGAATCAAAGATTCTGTAATAGATTTTGCTTTAAAAATGTTGACTGTGGCATTCGGCGAGTCTACTTTGTATCAAAAAAATGTTTATAAGTGGTACAAACGCTTTACAGAAGGTCGAGAAAATCAAGTTCGATCAAATGTGAAGGTTTTGCTCACTGTTTTCTTCGATTACAATGGCCTGGTGCATCATGATTCTTGCCATGAGGTCGAACTGTTAATAAGGAATACTACAAGGAAGTTATGCAACGTTTGTGTGAAGCATTACGGCTCAAACGATCGGAATTGTGGAAAAATAAATCATGGATTCTGCATCACGATAATGCTCAAGCTCACACATCATTGCTTGTTCGTGATTTTTGGCCAAAAACAACACAGTAATCGTGCTTCAACCACCGTATTCACCAGATTTGGCTCCCTACGACTTTTTCCTGTTTCCAAAAGTGACGAGACCAATGAAAAGAAAGCGTTTTGCCACAATTGATGAGATAAAGTCAAAATCGAAGAAAGAGCTGATAGCCATACCGAAAAGCGCATTTCAGAAGTACTTCGACGCTGGCATAAGTCCACTGAAGGGAAAATACTTTGAAGGCGACAAAATGGATATTGATGAATAAATACTTTTCTAAATAATTCAAAATTCACCTTTTCTTTTGAACAAACCTCGTAGTCCCCATCTGTCATTAGATCGAAAATTATGACACTTATTTTTTACTCAAAGAATATAAAATATAATGATTCTATGTAATGAATTCAAGAATTTTTCATAGCATCTTCATTTCTTATTTCAACAAGTTTCGTATTTGGTTTTACGAATGTCTGAATAAAATAAAAGAATCAACAAATTATTTTTTTTATTTAACAGAAGAATGAGATGCAATATACGGGTGTCTCGTTGACGGTTGAATAAATTGCATTCAACAAACAAAAAGTTCAATAGATCCTAGATTTAATATCGTTCGAATAAATAGATTTCCTAGTTCACTATCATTACATTATTAAATAGAAATAGAGAGAGCAAGTGGATATTTCACATTAAATAAATATAAAGTGCATAAGGTAAACTAAGCACATAAAATCACCTCCAAGCTACTTTAGAATTATAAATATTTCCTATTAGAAGGTTTATTTGGTTAATACAAATATTTTATTTATATTAAAGTTAAAATTAATAAAATTATTGCGTTTGTTGATTTTGTTAAATGATAATTTTAAAAATTATTAAATTAAAAAATAGTTTAATTAAAAGCTTCATTCAAAATGGTGATATTTACCAAATAAATCATGTTTATTTTTATTTTCAATTTATACATATCAAATAATTAATTTTTATCAATTTAATTACACAAGCAGTTCTATTTAAAAAATAATATACCTTTGAACATTGTTTCTCAATGTAATATATGAATGTAAAATAATGGCCAAAAAAATAAAATACCTCAAAAACAAAATTATTTATTTTAATTGAGTTAAACTTGTTCACAGATACTTCAATAGTTTTTAGTATTTATTTATTAAGTTCTTTTAAGTATTATTTATTTATGAATACTTGATAAACTATTTTTAAGCATAATATTATAAAATTTATTTTTTCTCATTTACCCTTTAAAACCCTTTTATAAAGAAATTATATTAAAAATAACAAGAATAATTTATAAATTATAAGTAGAATTTTTTAAAAAGAGTGTCCTCCTCTCTTTTTGTTCAACAAGTATTATTATTTAACTAGACGAAGACGTTGCAAACGGTGTTTGCAATTTAAGTTTAAACTGAATTTGTAACTAACTTCATAATATTACAGAAGACACATACCTAACTTCATAATGTTACAGACATTACATACATACATACGACAGAAATTATTATTGTAGATTAAATAAATTGAAATTAACATCATTGTTAATATTGAAATTTGATAATTCACATAAAATCTAATTAATAGAATTACAATTATTTTTTAATCTTAACAAATTGAAAATTATAATAAAAAATTTAAAAATAAAAATAAATAAAACAATTCATCCCTTACTATCGTCGGTCGGTAAAAATCAACCCAGAGTGGAATTTATTACCTTATTAAATACATAAACCTAAATTATACATAGACATGTATTACAGTATAAATAATCAATAAATTAAATATATATATTTTAATTTAAAATTCATCTTTTAATTTTCTATAATCCTGTAATATTTAAAAAATCAATATTCCATATATATATATATATATTATTTAATTCGGATTATTAATTACAAAAAAATTATATATACTACGATTAAAATAATAAAATAATTTTTTACACAATGGTTCACTGATTATATACAGCTATATATATTATTTAAAGTGATTACTTCATTAAAACTATATTAAATGATTATTTTCACTTTAAACTAAAAAAGAATTAAAAAAATAACGATTAATGTGAATCAAATATTTAAGAAAAAAATTAAAAATTATATATATATAAATTAGGATATAATTCTAATAATTAGTACGGTTCTTAACTAGAATGTTACGTCATCATCTCCGACTTTTTTGATTGGTGCTTCCGCTATTTATTTCAAGTAACTTCGTATTTAAAATGACAAGGGCAGTGTAAACTCCGTAACAAACTACGCAACAGAAGTTAATTTTATTTATTTATAAACTCTTCTCAAGGTGCCAGTTAATCAAAGTGATTTTTCTCAATAACAAATCATTATATATAATATATATATATATATATATATATATATATATAAAGAGAGAGATAAATTAATAGTTAAATGATAAATAGATAGACATCTAATTATTTTTTTCCTCGGTAGACATGTTTCTTAGAAAACCATGCCAAAAATGCACTAAAAATATAAAATAAGTAGTAGGTAAAGAATTTAATATTATTATATGCGCCCCACGCTTTTTAGGGCATTTTTTATTAAAAAGCGTGTATATTAAAAAGTTTTTTTTTATTTTAATTATATAAATTCACACATTTAAAAAACAGTATTTTTGAAAAATTCAAAATATTTCTTTTCGATTATTGTAGTGTCATCGATTTTCAATCTACGTTTCAAATTTGAGAGAAATCGTTCAACTAGAAAAGAGTGTTAAAATCCAATTACAAATTTTGAACATTACAGACAGACAGAAAAGTGAAGTTAATAATAAAGGGTATAAAAAATCGTGCATAGAAAGAATCGCTTAGAGCTTAGGGAATTGAAAAAATAACACAATGTTACAGAACTGTTTTCATAGAAAAAAAATTAGTATCATCAACACATATTTTATTGAAGATTTCACTATCAAATTAAAAAAATCAACTTTAATTGAAATATCAACTTTTCAAAGTTTATTGAATTACGTATTGTAATCTACAAGCTGAACTCTGACATAAAATATTGCAGAGATGAAATATTGATGTGGTGAATTACAATGTATATCATGATAAAAAAACAAAATAAAGAAAACAGGGAATATGTATAAAATCGGCAATTCCCTTAACACTGGAATACTAATACAAAATAAACAAGCTATAAAATCACCTAAACATGTAAGTGCATAAACCGACCGTTTTTTAAAATACACCCTCAAAATTTAAAATAATTATTTGTGGTTCGTTTTAATTCAAAACATTCGTATAAAAAAATTTGGTGAATCGTTTTAAAAAGAGTTGAAGTATATATATTAATATGAAGATACTCAAATGATATAAACCGGTTATAGTTATTATCATTCTAAGTGCATTTAATTTATATTTATATAAACTATAAGAGAAATATTCATTTATTCCAATTTAAAATATATGGTAAGTAAGTAAAGTAGTTAAATAAATATAAGTCAATGAAATCATATATAAAATCATTTATAATGATAAAATATTGTTTTTGTCTGTTTCATAAACAAATAAAAATATATTAAAGTAACAATAATTTAAAATTAGAATTGCAATAAATCATGCTATTGTAATTTTGAATGATTGAGAAAATAAATTTTGATGTAATAATAGTATAAGAGTAAACCTTTCATTGAGGGATTTAAACTATCGTGTTATAATTCCGATCCCTGATATATCAACTTGGACAAAAGGTTGATTACTCTTTTATGTAAAACATATCAAACACCAACGAGTAGATTATGTGCCAATGAACTTTCACTTTGGATTAAACACAAATTAAAAAATATTACAATAAAAAATTGTGACAATTTTCCCTTTATCCATCAAATAATTAGAATTCTTGTATTATATATATATATATATATATATTAAACAAATATGATTTGAATAAAAGATTACTGTATATTGTTATTAATATATTGATATATCTAATGTTTGATGGAACGGTAACGGTACATTCTATATTTAATTATAGGACCCCTATGAAGATTAAAAACATACAATAAAATAAATAAAACAATTTATGTCTACCATTTAATGGAAACTAATATACCGGTACGTAAGTGAATCAATACAGATAGTGGGATTAATGTGGCTGCTTTAGCCAATAAATTTCCAGTTTAGTAAGGCGATTTTATATATATATTATATAGTATATATAGTTCTAGCGTTTTGAGCGCCCTTTCATACAAGAATATATCAATTTACTCCGAATTAGAAAAATAGTCAAATACCAAAATTACAGAAAAATAACTAATATAAAAAAAAATCTTATTTTTACATCGGCGCCCCTTAAAATTTGGCACCTGAGAGTTCGTCTCTTTATGTGGCTGTATATTAAGCATATATACAGAATCAATAATATTTAAAATGTGTGTATTGATAATATATATTGATATATATTATAATATATAAGTATATAAAAATATATTGATAAAATAATTATATTGTTTATTTAAAGAAAATTTAAATATTTAATAAGCAAATAGATGAAGCAAAAACAAATATAAAAATAGGGGATAAGAAATGATATCGAATCGAATGAAATCGGGCATCGATAAGTTAACCTGAATGAAATTTAGACAATATATAACTAAAATTTATAAATATACAGACCTTAAATAAAGAAGAATAATACATCACTGGAGTCGAAATTATTACCTGAAACAAAATAAAGCAATAATATTAATATATGAATTCAATGAGTATAAAGTAAATGAACAACTATTTAAATTTTACAATTATTTTTATAAAGTATGTTTTTATCACAAATAAATAAATAAAATAAAAAAAAATACGATAATAAAATTATTTTATTTTTAACGGAATTAATAGAAGGATTATTTATATTAAATCATTGTATCAGGAAAATATTTTGAAATGTTAACCGTTACCAGAATTTATATTCGAAGAATTTTGATATTATAAAAGTTTAAAAAATGTTATATTTCAAGTATCTGATTGCACATAAAAAATGTAATTAATTAAGAGGTCTTATAACAAAATAAATATGTATAAATAGAGACATAAATAAAAAAAATTAATTTTATCATAATCAATTTAAATTTTAATGAAATTAAATATAATTTAAAAATATTATTTATTTTATTTTTAAGATTTATTTATTTGTTTTCAAAATTAAGGCAGTTTTTCTCATTTATTTTCTTTATGGATGGAATATCCAATTTGTCATAATGATAAAAGAAATAAAATGTTATTCCAGAATTTTTAAGGTAGGTAGACTAAATGATAAAGGTGAAAAAGCTAGCAATCTCATGATAAGAGGAGAATAAGTTGAACGGGAATTCAAATGATTTGAAAGAAAACAAACATCCCTCAAAGTGATAAGTCTGGTAGACGAGGGATTGAAAAGTGACTTCTCAAATACCTCGATAGACGATAAAAAATCCCTTTTCGAACTCATATAGTTTAGAAAAAGCCAATGAGAGAAAGAGTTTCCAAGGAATTAATTAATATTCCTACTCGAAACAAGAGGGTAATAAAAGATTCGAACGAAGTTAATTTTTTCTTTTTTAATTTTCTCCCCATCAATGCAATCGCTAAATTAATAATAATACATTAACAGAATTCTGTAAGTGGTTTGAAAATAAAAATTAGTAAGATATTAAATATAAAAAATATAAATTCAAATACTCATTTAATATCTAGAATTGGAAAATTTGTTTGTTTACGGACTGCCTTTATTATGGCGGAATTTGAATTGGATGCAACTGGCTCAGGATATTTGGAGGAATGTAGATGCTGTTGCAAAAACCAATAAATAATAAATAATAGAAGATTAGTTGTAGATAGATAAATATTGATTAACTTAAGATTTATTCAATTTAAAATTAAAGTTAATTTAAAATTTTCTAATTCATAAAATAAAAGATTGTTAAATTATTATTTTAATTTTGTTGATGAAGAAAAATTTTTTGAGTAATAAATATTGAATTTAAAATAAAAAAAAAATATTTTTAATTTAGTTTCAAATTTTAATATTTATATTTTTACCGACCGAAGATAGTAAGGGAGGTATTGTTTTCACACCAAATTTCACGGGTAGAAATTTTTACATATCCCCACGAATCATGCATTTCGTTAACAAAAAAAAAGTATTTTTAACATGATGTCTGTCCGTCTGTCCGTATAGATGTGTACAGCTTGAACAGCTCATCGAATTTTGATAAAATTTGGTATATTTACTTAATGCATCAGTATGATGAATTGATCAACTGGAAGTGGTAGTATTACCGATCAACGATAGGAAGGGAAGGGTTATTTTCATAATAAAGCTAAAGGTAGCTAGAAATTAATTTATTTCAAACCGTCGGATTCTGTGCCTGGCTACAGGTCAACTTATTTTTATTAGAATAATGAGATAATTATTTATATATTTATGATATTCTGACTATTTCAAATGAGATGTAAATGTTGTAAGGTTAACTTCATGCAACAAGTTCCAATGTGAGATATTTTCATAAATATATAAAGAACTAAGTTTGAAAACTTGTGAATAATTTATGCAACAAATGCGAAAGTCAAATAAAGTCAAAATGCTTAATAGAAACTAAAAAAAATAAATGAATAAATAATACATTGACAGCTCCAATACAATTATTATAACAACGGCCGTTATTGAGTTATTAAAAAGTTTTATAGGGATTGTTTAGTGAAATAAAAAAATAAAATATTTTACATACAAGTAGAAACTGGTTATAAATAACTAAACTCAAAATATTTTAATAATTTTTTTTTTACAAACATAATTAGAAACTGAAGTTTTAATAGAAAATTTTAAGATATGTGGAAAATTATATGCTTTCTATGATAATTAACAAACTTTTATAATGATAACCAATCATCCTGAACCTTGACTATGTCACAAATCAATGTTATTTGGTTAACGGTGTAAAGTTGAAGAAAATAAATAAATAAATTAATATTTGCACGGAAGAAATAAAAAGAAAAAATGAATTACCATAAATCTCTTTATTTTAGAAAATAAAATTTCTATTTTTATTTATAATTGATTTCAATGATGGCTCATAAACAGTTTATCTTCCTATCTTCTTCTTAACGTCTACATTTATTATGTCTGTCATTGGTCTCCCCGCGATTTTTCTTTTAATTTTTTGACATTATGTTAGGGTATGAAAATGGTCGTGCAATTCCTTCTCATGTGTGTGTGTGTGTGTGTGTGTGTGTGTGTGCTACCACTTCATTTCCTTTGAATCTCATTTTTTCGACACATAAATATTAAGCATATTTTTTTCAAGATCTTTAAATAATGGGAATATGTTGAAACCAAAGGATCCAAGTCATAATAAAATTTTATTTAATCCCACAATCGGTGTTTAGATACTAGAACATAACTGAATACATTATGCATTAAAACGTAAAGAACTACTAAGACAATAATTTCTTTTACACTGTATTGCAGTGTTGAATACTAGAGTAGGGCAAAGTTCCGCACTCTAAAACTATTGGTAGTGTTGGTGTAGTCCTAAATAACTATATTCGGTTGGAAATAACAAGAAGAAAAGACGCATCGAAGTTCATTAGCATGTTGGAAGTCATTTGTATACAATGAGCTAAGTCATGTTTTTGTCACAATTCATCTAATATTTATGGATTTTTTCATGATTGTAAAATGTACTAGAATGCACTTTTATAACTATATAATGTCTTTCAGTGAAAGCCTAAATAATCCTTAAATAAATATTTTAAAACCTTTATCTTGTTTAAAGTAAACAATAAAAATTTAGTGGTACTGAAAATATTTACCCCACCTTACTCTATATATATATATTTAATTTTATTCAAAATAGTTATATCAAAACATTATCATAATAAAATAAAATAAACTACATATTTAAATGGTTTGTAAAAAATAATTTAACTTCGAATACAAAAAATTATAATTTTCAATTGAAACATACTAAGGAGTTATAGATTATTATAGAATTAATAAACCTCTGTCAGGCTACTATCATATTCTCCCTTTATATTCCAGTAAAAACAATTTTATTACTTAAGAGTGTTTTTGATATTAACTGTTCGTGTTGTCGACTGAAATGATATACATATTCGGTGATCACGTATAATGTACTGTTAAAATTTAATTTAATTTTGTATTAGGTATCCAATATTACCTCTTCTATTTCAAGAGTCATCATGAAATCTTCATTATTAAAACATTATCTCCATTTTCTATATAAAATTCGGAGAGCTAAAATTAACAAAACCATAGTTAGAATCCTAAATCCTCTTAGTATTAAAGTAGAAAAAAAAATGATGTGTTTGCCATTGAATGAATTATTCCGTTTTAAACATAAAATACATAGTTAAGCATGTCGACGCTCATTAAAAAATTTATTCTTTACGGACTGAGAATATAGTTTTAAGAAGATAGCACGTTTGTCCAGGGATATATTAATAAATCGGCTTGGCGGATTATTATGGATTCTACTATTTTATCTTATAAATCCCTCTATTTGTCCATAGCAAATATCATCAATCAATTTATTGATTTATTATTATTCAAAAAAAAAAAAAATTTTTTGTATGTCTCGGTTCAGAAACTTTGGTATTTTGATAAGTTCCTTAAGCAGTTTTTAAATCTTATGGATTTTGAGCATAATAATTTTTAAATGCTCAAAGATATTAACTTTCAAGAATTTAATAATTATTTAATAAAAGTGAAATAACATAAATAATGATAATTTTATGAAATTGACATTTCTCATTACTTATAGAAGTTACACGATGACAATTATACCGTTGGATCTATTTTATTCAGATTTGGAGTTAATGAACGTTTACCTGTTCAATTTGCGTTTAACAGAAAATGTAATTTTCATAAGACTCGACATTCAATAGTCATTATGATGTTACTTTATTAATTGAATAATAATAGAAAAATAAAATAAAATTATAAAAAAATTGTAGTATAAAATAAAATATAATTAATTATTGTAATAATAAAAAACTTAAAATTAAGTCTAATTAAATTTTTGAATAATATTAAAATAAGAGTGTATATATATAATTTTTTATAAATAAATTAAGTAATTATATAAAAACTAATATAATAATGTATAATATTGTATATTTGTACCAATAAAGATAATAATAAGAAGAAAATAAAACAAAAATAAATATTGACATGCATAGATTGGATATTTATATACCAGATATGTTTCACTAAATTTTAAGAATAATTAATAACTAGAAATTATATTGCTATATTAAAAAAATATATTCTTATAATTCAATGAATTTTGAATGTTTAATTACATAAAATAGAATTCATTTTTGATATTTTCAATAATTTTTTATTTTTATATATTCTCTTAATATTTTTAATTATTCCTTTTGTTCTTCTAATATGTGTAGAAATATTATTTAAAAGGTATTATCCATTAAAAAAACAAAACTAACATTTTCCTCCCACCCATTTTTCGAATTAATAAATTTACATAAACCAAACCTAGTAGTTTGCCTCGTATAAACTGTGTTGCTGGTTTTTATTTTAATAATAAAGTCTTTTTTCATTTCTACGGATCAATGAAAGAATAGGAGGTAATAAAGAGAAAGATATAAGAGGAGAGAAAAAGAAAAGAAAGACTGGAATCCGATGATTCTATTATTAAAAAGCACAAACCTTTGAGGCAGCTTAATACCCTTTATGATGATTAAAAAAAGATTTTTTTTTCTAAGAAGTTTTTTTCAATATTTAAATTCAAAAGAATATATATATATATAATTATATTTATATTACATCGAGAATGTATTAAATGAGTTAAAATATCAGAAAGTGTTGAATACTTTTAAATAGATATCCGATTAAAAAAGGAAAGTCTAAACGATTTGGTTTAAGTAAAAGTTTTATTTACCTCTTCTTTAATATCATTTATAAATATTTTCTTTTATTAAAAAATCATTAGAAAAACCATCTCTCTTTTATGTATAATTACAAAATGTATACTAAAAATTCATTTGATGTTAAAAAAAAAATAAAATAAAAACATTCTATCTATCTCTGTGACTCTACGGAACTCGAAAGTTCTTGGCAGCAGCAACCACATCCCTCCAAGTATTCCTATTCTGAGCCACAATCTTCCAGTCCCTATCCTCTCCCATCTCTCTTACATCCTTTCCCACATTATCCACGCACTGTGTCCTTGGTCTTCCAAGTGGACGTTTCTCACTCGGTCTCCCTACCAATATATTTTTTGCCATTCTATCTTCTCCCATTATAGCCTTCTCGATTTTATAATTCTAACTATATCTGGAGATGCATAGAGGTTATGCAATCTTCGCCATTCCCCGGTGACCTCATCTTTCTTTGGCCCATAAATGCTTCGCAGAATAATAATAATAATAATAATAACTAATAAAAACATTAGTAAGTTAATTAATAAATTTATCTATTTTTCTACTAAGTATGAATCAATATATTTTCAGATTAACATAAAGTAGATACGAACCTCATAAATAAGTCTTTTCAATGAATATTATTATAGTATCTTTTAAATTATTCTTTACAATTATTATTATTGATTCTTTTCATAGCCCAAAATAATGATGATACGATAAAAAACTTTTATTGAATAAAAAGGGGAGTAAGTACATAGTTCAAAATTTGTAAAGCATTGAGTACATGTCAAAATAGTATCATTTGTTTGATTTTTGAGTTCAAGTAGTCATTTAAGTTCAACTAATCAACGATAATATTGAAATGAAGGCAAAAACCGAGACTTAATAAATAAAATAAAAAAAAAATTCAAATTTATTATTCTAAGTATATAAAATAAATTCTCTTTATATCAATTTTTTTTTTAATAAATATAAAAATTATTTAACCGGCAATGTTTATCATGGTTTTGGACACACTAGGCTTCCGGGAAATAATTACTAATTTTATCAAATGTCAACTTTTAGGACCAGTTATTAATAAAAAATTTTATAGGAACAATGCTTCAGTGAGAAATAGATTTTATTCAAATAATATTATGTGAACTTAATTGGTTTTAAAGAATAAAATGTATATATATAAATTATTCAACGAAATAAATGGGAGTTTAATTCTGATTATTGAAATAATATTTGTTTATAAATTAATAAATATCATGGTTGAAATCGGATTAATTAAAAGGGGAAATAATAAATGTATTTAATTTAATCATATAAGCAAAAGATATATATTGAGTTTTGTGTAGTTCTACAGTTTGATTCATTAAAAGGTCATTGGCCAACTAAAACAAACCATTCACACCACCAAAACTATAAATATAATACTGATAATAAGAATTCCTTTTGTTCGTTTTTCGGTAAAAATAGGGATGTATAAAAGAATAAAATAATTGGAATAATAATATCTCATATATAATATGTATTCACATATATGATTTATAATTAAAATGTATATAGATAGAAGGTATGAGCTAGTCTTAAACGGCTTATTATTAATATCTTACGATTAAGTGATTTATTTAAATGGTACTATTAGTAGTACAACTACTATTACTTAGTAGAGGTTGATTATGGTATTAAAATTAGTAGTAAATACAAGATACAACAAGTAAATACATTTCTCTCATAATAATAACAGGGGTGGCTACACTTGGTGGTACTTAGAGCCATATTAAAGAATCAAGTGGCAGAAACATAAAAATTTAAAAAAGTCGAAAATGTTAAAGAGTCTGATTGCAAAAACATTTTACCTTTTTAAAACCATATCGAAAATGAAAAATGAAAATGGCTTCACGTGCAACCTGGTGCCCGCGGGCACCTCGTTGCCGACCCCTGGTGTATATAATTTGTTGGTAAAAGTTTTCTGAAGTTGACTAGAAGTTTAAAAAGATAAATGTATATTATATTGTGTTATTTTATAATAATTATATTTCGAATAATATTTACCTATTTGAACAATAAATTAATGAACTTATATGTATTGGATATAAAGAAATTGGAGAGAAAGAGATTGGATATAATATTATTCTAAGTAATAGAAATAATTTCTATACTAATAATTAATAATAATGATAATGTCGAATTTCGCTTTAAATAACAATAATAATAATAATAATCATGTTGTCTTGTTTCATTGAATAATGGAATTTAGCCATTATTTACATTAATAAAGTTTAAGAGGTAAAATATTTAGAGATATAAGTAAATTTAATTTATTGAAATAATGATATTTATAATAAGTAATTAAATTTAGAGTGTTTGTATAATATGTATATTCAGGTGAAATTTTCAAATAATATTACCTTCAATTTTATTTCTCTTTTAACTATCTCGCCAGAGATAGTATTGTGATCACGAAAATTTTCGATGTTGAGATTTTGTTAATTTTATACGTTTTGAAGGTTCCTGAATCATTTTCACTAAGGTTGAGAAAAATGTCTATGTGTGTATGTGTGTAGACAAGATTACGCAAAAACGGTTTGAGCTATAATCATGAAATTTAGTACATGGGCATTATTCAAAATTCGTAGGTTTTCTATCAACTTTTAAGAAATGTAGCTCAACCGGAAGAGGGTCATTACCTACAACGTTTTGATTTTTTTTCCTCTAAAGTGACCGTAAAAATAAAGATATATGTTTGATAATTTTTCAAATGATTAATAATTGTATAAAACTGCTATATATAGAATTTCAGCTTGATTGAATCGCTTAAAGTACCAGAATTAATTTTTTAACAGTGCAAATCTCACGCGCCAACACGTGACGTGGTGCCATCAACAAAGAGCCAAACATGCCCTGGTTTAATAAATATTGTTTATTTCATGCAATCTTGATAACATTTTATTTATTAAAATAAAATTTTATTATATAGGTTTTAAAAAACCCATTAATCTAATCAAATTGAATATTATTATTAAATTTCTCTAATTATAAATGTTATTTTAATTCATTCTATTACTATAGACATGATTATTTTCGAGTTCCTTTGTCTTAACTTATTATCACTAAATACAAATGACTAATACTAATCTCATTCGAAAATAATAATACAAAAAAAATAACGGAATGTTAACCATTATAGCTACTAATCAAAATTCTCCTACACCAATTAAAAGACACGCTAGTAGACCTAAATTAATAATCATTATTAACAAGACTCACCTTTCATGGAACTTTTAACTTTTAAAATATAAAAGATAAATAATATTTATAAAAATAGCAATAAATAAATAAATAAAAAACCTTTTTTGCACATGAAAGAAGGGCGCATATCAATTCGGTTGGTAAAGATGTTGTATGATCAGTTCAACGGATCATCTCAACCTTTTTCTTGAGGCCCTTTCTTTTTATTTTACGTAAATTCCCAATTTTGATCACGTAGGGTGTATGTATATACTTCATACTCAAAGAACTCGGTTAGAGAGAATTTTGGATGAGAGACAAGCGTGTTGCCCTTCAGACTACGTGACCTCTTCTCAATAAATAAATACAATTTTTTAAATTTGCAATCATTTTTTTTTAATAAATGTTTTTGAATCCTTTTTTGTTTTACTGAGATTATCGAGAATTCCAATATAAAAATGAAAATATTGCAATATTTTGAATAAAGTTTTCTAAATAGTTCTCTAAATAAAAATAAATACAACAAAAAATGATGAAATTGATATTAGACATTGAGGATGCTACAAAGCACCAAAGCAAAAAAAATTATCAGCGATACTGTGTTATTCCTGATAAAAGATATCATGGCATTTCATTCAATCTGTGAAGCAAAAATATACCGATATTAAGCCATGTTTACCCTTTCATGCACTTGTAGATCACGTTTCCTTTCGGTATAAATGTCAACATTAGTTCTCCCCTCAACAGGCTTTGATGTCACTTCAACTACTCCTTAGTTTTTAGTCACTTTCTCGTTACGCTTAGTTGCTTCTTTTTATATTTTATTTTTCATTATGCGTCTTGGCTCAGATCCTTGACCTTGTTTATGAGACTGTGGAGAATGAGCAAAAGGGTCATGACCCTTATGCAAAACAACCAACATCCATCCCCTAATATATTAAAAACTATCTTAATAATATAAATTCATTTCTCCTAAAATACAAATTTTATCATATGTCTACCCATCAAATTAACTTCTAAATAAACAGTTTTTTTATCAGATTCAATCAAAATTCTTTAAAAGGAATATATTATAGTAAAATTTAAATTTTATAGTAAATAAGGTAATTTTTCTTCAATTTTTCAAATAAATATTGTGTTAATATGATCAAATTAATTTTATTTGTAATAATATTAGAAATGTAGTTCTGATGTAATATTAAATTTCGCTCTAATTTGGAATTGCAATTACAAATGATATTTTCACAGAAATTAAATTTAAGTTAATTTATATAAAAAAAATGTTTTGAAAAAAAAAATTACGACTTTAAAGAAATTGAATTGAATGAAAGAATTGATTGAATATTGCGTAATAAAAAAATAAGTTTAAAAAGATAAAATTCTAAACTGGATGAGATGTCTATAAATATAATTCAAAATTTTTTATAATAATAGAAATATTACAAAAATGAATAAACAGTAAAAAAAATTAGAGAAATAATTATTAAATAAATATAAATGAAAAAAAATATAGAAAAAATAATTTTAAAAAGGATTCATTCTAGTTTCAATGGAGGAACAAGTGTGTGATATTCCTTGAATATATCCGCCTTTCCGTGAAAAACCTTAATTAGTTCTTAATGAGAATTTCGATATTTTAATTTTAAAAAAAAATAAAAATCTATCAAAAAAAAAAAAAAAAAAAAAAATTCACTCTACGCGTGGGTCTGTCATATTTATTTTTAATTAAAAAATAAATACGTAGAGTGTGTCCAGAGGATTTATTTTTAGGCAGAATTATATTCATATTTACTGGTTTTTTTAAAGCGAATTTATTAAGAATAAATATTATTATATTCATGTCTGGTATCCAATAATGGAATATCCGTTTTCATCTCCATTGACTTATATGGTTCCACAGAAATTTCCATCAAAAAGTTCAGGTACTACTAGAATGTTTTCGCTAATAAAAGAAAGTGTACTGGAAGATTATAAGGAACAAGTGGTACATACAGGAGACCCTCTGCTGTAGATAATAATATAATAACATAATATAAAATAAAAATAATAAAAAACCTCTGACTTTTGTACGTCCTACGCAAGGACAACGCCAATCAAGTCGGTTATATCAATTAGGTGTCCTATGATCAAGAGAATGGGTCCTATCAACTTTTACCTTGATTTTCTTGATCGGAGGCGCTACTTTTTATCAAGTAGCTTCCCAATGTTGATCCCGGAGGCTGAGTTGACTCCGTCCCATAGACCCCAGCTAGAGAAATTCCCTCCCCGACGCGGGACTTGAACCCGGGATCACGAGAATGTGAGACAGCGTCGCTAGCCTCTCACCCTGTGTCGCCTTATAATAAATTAAATTAGTCATAAATATAATAATAATAAAAGGTTGATTTTTTAATTAGAATTTTGAAAGTTCTATAAAATTAGATGTGTTAAGGTCCCCAAATTCGGAAAATTTTTTAAAGGGAATTGATTTGATATAATCTGAGGTCCGCTGGATAATTTCTTTGTTACCATTGTGTGACCTCAATTTTATTTTATAATTTAGTTGTTTATTAATTTTTTGTTTATTTTATATTAACATTATTTGTTTTATATTCAGGTATAAATATTTCATATATATTTTTCGGGTCACCTAGAGACGATTAGGATATTTCTTATAATTAGGAGATATCTTAGTCTAACTAGCCCATTTGGTAAGTATTAAGTGCATTAAAAGGTTTCGCTAATCCCCTTTTAAAAATAAAAGATTCGCTGGCGGCCTTGACAAACAGTTTTTGAATTAAATAAAAACTTGTTATCGTAAATAAGGGAATTGATTTATGCGCTGGAGCATATTTTCAATTGGGAACTCCTTTGCGTTAACACATATAAATATATATATATATACTAATTAATAAATTATAGATTTAGTTTTAATTAAATATTTTTTAATTAGCCCTTTAGGCAATGTCTATAATCCTATTTACTTAAACGAGGTATATTAAGTATTATAATATTAAATTCATCCCTAAAAAATTAAACAACAAAATGCTCTTTGGTTTTCTCATTTTAAATTTTAATATTTAAATTTTTTAACATTAAAATCCATTATATAATATATAGTATTATTTGTTTAAATATTATATATCCGATTTGGAAAATAAAAGTAGATGTTCTCTTTCAGTAGTATATTTAACAAAAATAATGCAAAGGCAGTTCGGCTTCAAATATGATACTATATTGCCATGAAACAAAAGAATTGTCTGAATCATTTATGGACAAAGGATCAAATAATTTAAATTTGTTTTTTCTTTTTTTAGTTTGTGATTGAATATACAATCCCTTTTTTTTATTTGTATATTTTAAATAGAGAGAAATTTTCAATAGAAATAAATATATATATGTTATATATAAAATTGCACATTATATTTATTTACTGTAAATATTAATTATAACAGAAAAAATAAATATAAAATATATCAATATTTTGCAAATTGTTATTTTAATATTAAATTTCTTTTGTTTTAATCTTCAAAAAAATATAAATATCAAATAAATTTAAACTACTATACTACTTACTATAATCTAGTCTTAATAAAATATAATAAATAATATCACTTTTTAATTACAAATTGATTTTATTATTTAATTCTCAATTATATAAAGGTAGATAGGAGAGGATGGACATTGGATGGCTCAGGATAGGGGTGATTAAAGGAATATGATTTCTTGACGGTTCAGTATCGTCAATGAGTTAGTGATATTTAGATAATTTATTCTCATAAACCATTTTTGAGAAAAAGCCTTATACTAAGACAAATATATATATTATTTTAAAAATTTATCAGTTATTGAATCGAGAATAGAAATAAATCATTACATAGTTCTGAGTTAAAGGATATATTATTTAAAGTTCTTTGTATTTTCTTTTTTTTACATATCTATATATTTTATACGGTAGTGTCCGTCTGTACGCAAAAAACTCCAGAGCCTAAACTACAAGGAGTAAGGTAACCAAATTTTTCTGAGGTACAGGGTACCTCAAATGATGAAAAATAAAAAAGAAATTAGAATCTTAGGTAACTCCTGAGCTGAGCTGCGGGTGTTCCATTTTCCAGAAATATATATAAAGGAGAGTGTTTGTTTGTATGTATGTAATTTGTTTACTTTTTTGCTGTCATAGAAACAGATACGTATATATATAATTAGAACCTCTCTCTCTCTCCCTCTATTTAAAATTTTTAAAAATGGAGTGTTCTAGCCAAATTAAGAAATTTAAATGCCTTAGGTAAATGAATTGGACTGGAAGAGGAGACATATGATTAGAGAAATTGGGGAAAAATCAACCGAAATGTAATTAAACAAAAAAATTCAAGAATTATGATACGGATACGACTTACATACAATTAACATACAAAATGTAGAATTTGAAAAAGTATAAATATTTAAATACTTAAGATCTCTAATCACGAAGGATAATAATATTCGAGAAGAATTTAAATCGACGTTGTAATTGAGTAACGCCTGTTATTATACAGTAAAGGGGCTTATCTCATCAAGAGGATCAAAATTAAAATATATAAAATAATTATTTTTCATGTTGATCGATGACTAGGGTGACCATATTTCGAAAACACCAAACCGGAACAAACGGTATACCTTTTTTTTAGAACTAAATTGAAAAAATTTTGAAAAAAAAATTACGAAATGTCCTAAATATTGAAAAAACGGGACAGTATGGTGTCCCGAAGACATTTTTGGGACAGAGCACTTAAAGACGGGACGTTTGGTCACCCTATCGATGACTCTGGGAGACCAGAGTATTTGTGAGATTAATATTGTTCGCAGCATTTATAGGCCAAAAGAAGAGGAGGTCACAGGAGGATGGCGGAGATGGCATAACGAGAAATAATGTCCAGATATAGTTAAGGTTATAAAATCGAGAAGGCTGGGATGGGAAGGGGACGTGGTTGGAATTAGAGAAACCGATTGGGAAACATCCGGTGGAAGACCAAGGACCAAGGTGGGTGGACAATGAAGGAAGGGACATGGGAGAGATGGGACAGGGTAGGATTTGGTTGTAGCTCAGGATAGGGACGCTTAGAGAAATGTGGATGCTGCGGCTAAGAACTTTCGAAAACTGTAGAGACACAGAGTTAGATAAATATAACATATACAATAATAATATATAATTAATTTACTGATTAAATTAAAATATATTTTACAAGAAAACAAATAAATATCTTATCTACTTATACTGATGGAAACAAAATGGATGAAAACCTTTTACATACAGACTTTCAACCAAATACTATGTATCACTCGGGGGTACAGGGGGCGGAGCCCCCGTCTAGGTGTGAAGAGCGCCGAAGGCGCTCGGAGCAGCTAGTTCATATTAAATGGTCTGATTTTTACTATCTTGCCAGAGATAGTATTGCGATCACAAGAATTTTCGTTGTCGAGATTTTGATGTTTTAATACGTTTTGAAGGTTCCTGAATCATTTTCACTAAGGTTGAGAAAAATGTCTGTCTGTCTTTCTCTCTCTCTCTCTCTCTGTGTATATGTATGTATGTATGTATATAGACAAGATTACGCAAAAACGGTTTGAGCTAGAATAATGAAATTTGGTATACGGGCATTATTCAAAATTCGTAGTTTTCTATCAACTTTTGAGAAATCTAGCTCATCCGGAAGAGGGTCATTACCTACAACGTTTTGATTTTTTTTTCTCTAAAGTGACCGTACAAATAAAGATATATGTTTGATAGTTTTTCACATGATTAAAAACTGTATAAAACCGCTATATATAGAATAGCTAAAAGTGCCAGAATTAATTTTTTAACACTGGAATTCACGCGCCAACACGTGACGTGGTGCCATCAACAAAGAGCAAAACATGCGCTGGTTTAATAAATATTATTTTTAATTTATAATTTACTAGCTGCTCAGAGCTCCTTCGTCGCTCTTCACATCTAGACGGGGGCTCCGCCCCCTGTACCCCCGAGTGGTACATAGTATTTGGTTGAAAGTAGTAAAAGGTTTTCATCCATTTTGTTTCAATCAATGCATAACATAAAACATTCATTTCTTATTGTGTGATTATTTAAAAGATATTTTAATTTAATCAGTAAATTAATTATATATATTTTTATTGAATATGTTATATCTATCTACTCGAAAGTTCTTGTCAGCTACAACCACATTTCTCCAAGTGTCCTTATCCTGAGCCTCTGTTCCATCTTTCTTACGTCATTCCCTGGTGTCCTCATCTTTGGCCCATAAATGCTGGGAAGAATCCTATTCTCAAATACTCTGAATCCACTCTCATCTCCTAAGATCATAGACCATGTCTCACACTCATATAATACAACAGACAAAATAATTGTTTTATATATTTTAATTTTCATTCCCTTTGATAATAATTTTGATGAGATAAGCCTCTTTACTGCATGATAACAGGCGTTATATATGTAAGACCAGACTGTGTGTTTACATATATATTATAAATAAAATAAAATTAAAAATATTTATGTTCTATCCATATCTGTTTTTTATTACATTAATAGATATATTAAAATTATTTTAAATTGTTTCTGTAGCTGGAAATTAATTTACTTCAAACCGTCGGTCGGTTCGGACATGGCCACAGGTCAACTTATTTATTATTAAGTTCATTTATTAATTTTTTTAGATCATAGTTAATTCCCTCCCTTAAAATAAAAGAAGTAACTATTCAAATATGGAAAGAATAAATACAAAATAATTTAAGTTAAATATGATTTAAATATTTTATTAAATTAATTGAAATGATATTTTAATATTAGAATTTAAAATAAAAAGTTAAATATTATAATAATTCTTTGATTGGAAATACTTAAGAGTTATATACATTGATGAGTCCGCCAGTCAGTGGGCCATGAATGAACAACACGGAGAATATATAAACTTTAAAAAATTAAATTCTGCGGTTATTGATTAGATATTAATAAAATCTATAGAGCCTATGTTACCATAGAGGTATATAAGAATATTGTGATGTAATTTCATAGAAATCGTTTCTTATTTTTTGATGTTTATAATTCTAAATTAGCGGTAAAGTGTCGGTTAAGTAGGAAATTTCTTTTTTGTTTGTTTCTATGACAGCAAAAAAGTAAACAAATTACATACATACATACATACATACATACATACATACAAACACTCTCCTTTATATATATAGATAATTAATTAAAAATAAATTTAAATATAATATATGTTATTTAATCCAATTCAAATTGCGATATAGTCGAGTAGAGACACTCCAGCTTATTTAATTTAGAATTTGGTTGCTAAATGATAAACTATTGAAAAAATAACTAAAACTAAAAAAAATATATATTATATTTATGTAATCCGAGAATGAATGGTAATCAAAGGTTCTCTAGAGATTCAGTTTAAATAAAAAAAGGATATTATCTGATCAATTATATTAGTTTCATCATATTTGATGATAAGAAAATTTATTAAATTAATTTCATTCATTCTTTTTTATTTAATTTTTAAAACTGTGATTATAATAATAATATGTATATTCTATATAAGTAAAATATTTATTAAAATAATTAGGTCATTTATCTTTCTCTAAAATATTTTGATTGTAGATGATAATATAATTTAATTATT